>PISX010034214.1:0-14237 GCA_004024625.1 Mellivora capensis
CCTTGCCTTTGGCCTGGATTTATTGGTTTATTGCAGTTTCACAGTTGGGGTGTAAATTATGTCACAATCACTTAGACAGTATCAGTGATACGTTTTGTATTCATTCATCAAGCTTCCTATAACACTGCAAACCCACCACAGCTGTCACCATCTTGGCCACCAACAGGAACCTGTTTGCATCAAGATACCTGACATCACAGATTGTCATCATCTCGTACACTCGTACACTGTAGAAGCCACAAAAATAAAATAATAATGAACTTTAATCTTCACTTTTCCTATAGAATGTATATAATGCACAAGTTCTGTGGGAAATAGGTTGGTTCTTTCAAGCTTATAAGAATGAATGAGCCTGAAAGTTACTGAAATGAGAAGTGAATTTCTTTAAAGGGGTTTCTATTACAAAGCGGGATGGAGACTTCTCTCAGACTGAAAACAGCTTAAACTAGAGCTGGATCTATTAAATGGTATATTTTTATTTGGAGAAGGTTTTCTAAGGTATAATGCTAAATTGAGCTTGGGCTGAAAATGTGAAAAAAAATCTCAAGGTCCTTTGACTATACTGTGATCCCTCAATTTTGTCTGGTCACACATTTCTCATGCCCATTGAGGACACTATTTCCTTCCTACCTCTGGTTTCTCATTTACATGGCCATCCAATAGCCTGGTTTCAGGCAAATATTTCTAAAATGCCATTTGCTGGTGCGCCTGGCTGGCTCAGCTCGAAGAGCCAGAGACTCTTGATCTCAGGTTGTGAGTTTGAGCCCCACACGGGGCATAGAGTTCACTTAAAATAAAATGACATTTATCCAGTTTCCTTGATATGGCTCAATAGTATACGTTGTTCCCCAGCCTGGTCTTTCAAAGTTCTCCATTATCTTTCCTGCCCCTACAAACAACAGCAGCTCAGAACTCTCCCTTTGGGGAACAACCATCTACTCAGGTCAACTCATTCATTTTGTAGTGAATATGGCGCTCCTTGCCATACCTAATTCCTGCATTTGTGCCTGTTTCCTGTGCTGTGTCCTCAACCTACACCATCCCCCAGCCCCCTTTTTGGGCCAAGCCCTCCATCAGCCATAGCTCTCCTCTCTGGATGCTTGTGCCTTAGCCGATATTGCCTTTCTCTGAATTCCCATGACCTTTACAGCCCACGCCTGAGCACCCTGTCCTCTTAATGCTTCATGTGACTCAGTAATTCATTACCTCCTAAAAGAGCAGGAACTGTCTCTGACATGTCTTTTGGGTTTTTTACAGCACAGGAGCAATGCTGAGAACAGAAAAAACGTACAACACCTATTGACTAATGCCCATGTAAATTTCCTTTACTCAGGGAACCTATTAGTGTTGAAACTTTATGTTCTATCAATAATTCAATAATTTCTAGGGCACCTGGGTTGCTCTGTTGGTTAAGTGACGGCCTTCAGCTCAGGTCATGATACCAGAGTCTCAGGATCGAGTCCTGCATTCTGCTCCCAGCTCCACGGGGAGTCTGCTTCTCCCTCTGAACTTCTCCCCTCCTATGTTCTCTCTTACTCTCTCTGCCAAGTAAATAAATGAAATCTTTTAAAAAAATAATGATTCAATAATTTCTAATTAATTCTATATATACTGTCTCTATAATCTTTCTACAGATTAAAGACAGCCTGAATTTGTAAGTATGGCACAGGCACCATCAAATGCTGTCCCCAAATCCGCCATCCTTGCAGAACCATCCCTTCAGCATTTATGTTCAGATAGCTTGGCACTTGTCCCATGAGTGATGGGAAACAGAACATTGCCACCAGTGTTTCCAGGGATTCTAAAGGAGATTACATTTCTCTGAGTCATACCTTATTTCTTGCCTTTGTAGAATTTTCCATTTCATTTCTGTTTCTCTCTTATGATTGATATTTGCTTTCATCTTATATTAATGTAAATAAGCATAGTTTTTCATTCCTGATTCCCCTAAATACACCTTATACAAAACAGTTCTCTGTAGAAATATTTCCTTCAAAAGTTTGTAGAGGGAAAATGGGAGAATAATATTGCAAAGGGTAGGAAAAATCTGCAGTTGAATCTTAGTGTGAGATACCTCTCAGCCATTGCCAACATTCTCACCATTCCCACCTCAGAGGACTTCTTGCTGGCTGACTTTCATCCTCAGTCCTCTGTCCACACTCCAGCTTGCTTTCCATTTTTCCATTTCTTTCTTCCTTCTTAGACTGCTCCTGGAACTTAAAAATCCCATAACACCTCTCCATCTCTCCACTTTTTTTTTTTCCCCTAACCTATTCAGATCACCTTCCTCTTCCACAGTGGAGAAAGTCAAAGGTGCTTAACAGTGTTCTCTCATGAAAATGAATCTTGTCATTAGCATGAAAATAGTTTTATCTTAATATGTAAATAATAGAACAATCCTTCATAATTTTAAAGGGGAAAATTAATATGTAAGGTCATTTTGCTGATTCTTTCTTCTTTATTTTTTATTATTTTAGATGCCCAGAGCTAGTGGGCAATTATTTATTTGCAGTGAGATTAGATTGTTGAGTCAAAAAATTTTTTATATGAAACATTTTCCTTAAGCTTCAGTCTTCTTGCAAATCAACCCAGGGGTTTTCTGCAACTTTCTGATATACCAAGTAATGAAAACTTAACTTTGAATTATTTATTGTGGTGTGTTATCTGGGAAAGGCTCTTGATAATAGGGTTTGTTTCTTCTTGATCCATCCAAGTCATTAGGGAGATGGATAACTCTTCATCCTAACAATGCTTCACCCTACAGATGTTTCTTTGACTGATTAGAAAGCCTAAAAATTTTTCTTGGTGATTAGATGGAGGGGAAAAAAAGAAAAAGATATTCTTCACTATTAATCAAGAAATATTATAGAAGCTTGATAAGAAGAGATATTGTAAAGATATTGCTTGAAGCTTGAGGTTCAGGGTGACAATCTCAGCCACCATATACTTTAGAAAGAATTGAGAAGCCAAATCAAGAGTAGAGGGACTTGATAATGTTATCAGGAATTAATATCAGCTACACATTAAGTAGCAGATTCCGGAGCTGGAAGCCAGAATCAAGCTGGAAGAGGTAACAGAGGTGTAGAGGTTGAAATGGGAAGCAAAACCTCAGTAGTATTTATAGGGCCCAGAACCAGGGTACAAATGTAAGTCCTCACATGTGTCTGAATACTTAAAAGTTGTAATAAATTCCTTGAAAAAACTATTAAATGAAAGATGTTTTATCCTTCTGCCTTGACAAATATACCTTCCTAAAAACTCGGAAGGCCATATTGAATTCAAAATTTTCAAACTCCTCAGAGTTCTATACTGCCATATGGCAGCATAGAAAGAGAGCTGGTTTAGCTCTTGGCTCCCCAGTGCTGCGATTCTCTCCTTACCCCCAGCTCAGCTCAGAAGGATGAAAGGACTTGCACTCATGCCTGGGGTCAACCCAACTTTCATATCCAGATGCCATCCACACCCTTGTAGTCAGCCATTTCTCAGCCTCCTGGGCCTATAGTTCTACAACCAGGTAGTGGCTGACCCAGAAGGACAGGCCCAGTGATGAAGCACACACATTCTGTGAAAGTGGGCTTTAGTCTGTTCGGACAGGTGATTCTGAGGTGCTGTGTACCTGGGGCATGTTATAGAAGGAGTTTGTGTTTCCTTGACTCTGAGCACTCCTTGCCCTATGGGATGAAGTATAGCCTGAGGAAGTCCAGAACTGGAGTACTAGGTCCAGGACTAGGGTCCCTCTTGCCAAAATTTAATGGCAACATTGACAAGAGGAATGCCTACCTCCAACCAGGAGAACTAGGAAAGCCTGGTTGAGTCACAGGAACTAAATATCAAGGTGTAAGGCAGAGGTCCCAGATAAATCAACTGGAAGATTCTTAAACCTCTAGTGTCTACCTAAAGTTTGTTCTATTCACCTGTACTCCAGTTACTTTTTAATATGGATGAGTATCACCACTTTTAGAATCCATCACCCATTCCTTATCCTCCAAAACTTTCTTTCTTGCAAGGTCCTTACAAAGTTCCCCACTGGAATAGTGTCTTTTTCTGTATTTCCTCAAAGGGGTCTTGAGGGACATGTAATGGCAAGAGGTGACCTGCAAGGGGGTGAAGGAATGGTCTAAAAGGAGATAGACATTGGCCAAGTTGACAACCATGAAAGATCTATAAGACATGTAAGCATTCTCTGGAGAGTCTCTGAAATTCCTGGGGAGAACTCATAAAAAGTCTGATCTTCTTGTAGTTATACAGAATGGAACCTCAATCAGTGTTAGTTTGCATTAAGGGGAAGGACCCCTTCAAACATCTGGGAACAAAAATACTAAGTTGTTGGCAAAGAGGTAAAATAACAGGAACCCCCAAACCTCATACCCTACTGGTGGGGGTATAAACTGGTGTGGCCACTTTGGAAACATTTTGTATTATTTAATAAAGTTGTATGCACAGATTCTCTGTAACACACCCATCCCACTTGTATATATCCTGCAGGAATGCACACATGTGTGCACAAAGAACATATATAAGAATGTCATAGTAGTATTACCAGTGTGAGCCTTGAACAGGAAACAACCCTAATATCATTCAGCATTGGGTTGGATAAGTAAAGCATGCATGATTATCAATGAAATCGTACACTGTAGTGAATATTAATGAATTACTACAACACACAGTGTGGGTATATCTGACAAATATGCTATTGAGTGAAGGATATCAGACACAAAACAACACATTATAAGGGATTACCTTTGGGAAGGAAAGAAGGGATGGCAATGGGAGGGATATTAAGAATGATTGGCTGTGCTCTATTTCTTGGAGAGCACATAGGTGTTTCCTGTGTGGTAATTCATTAAAATGCAGGTTGAGGGGGTTGGAGGGTAGGGAAGGAAAAAATGAAACAAGATGGGATCAGGAGGGAGACAAACCATAAGAGACTCTTAATCTCACAAAACAAACTAAGGGCTGCTGGGGGGAGGGGGGAATGGAGAGGGTGGTTGGGTTATGGACATTAGGGAGGGTATATGATATGGTGAGTACTGTGAAGTGTGTAAGCCTGACAATTCACAGAACTGTACCCCTGGGGCAAATAATACATTATATGTTAATAAAAATAATTTTTTAAAAAATGCAGGTTTATATTTTAAGCCTTTTTCTACGTGTATTCTTACTTCAGTAAGGAGTTAAAAAATTGGGGAATACAAGGTTATACAAAATAGCATTATTTCATGTATGTTCTCCGTTTTGATCATGGATGTAGCCCATTTTTCCTCAGTTCCGTAGTAGTAGAAAGGAATTTGCTCCAAGGAGCAAGAAATGATTCTTATTTTTTCACCCAAATTAGGGTCATATGCTAGAAATGGAAATTGGAAAATAAACACAGCAATCTCTGGTGGCTTTTAAAAGTTAAAATCAAACATAATCAGGAAAGTTTGGTAAAAGCCTGTTGCAAAGAAGGCTATCTGCTTTCCCCTGGCTCTTTTGTTTTCAGGGTGTTGTCTTTCCTGGTAAATTTGATTTTACTGTTAAAGTTTTCAAACATGAAACTGGATCTCTGGGAAACAGAACAAACAACAACAACAAAAAAAAAAACAAAACAGGAGACCCAGGCTGCTTCCTCCTATACCTGCCTCCCAGTAACATGGATTTTGCCAAGGAAAAGCGAACAACTTCAATTTGGATTTGAAACTCATTAAAGTCTCTTCTGAAAAGTCAGAATGGATTTCCTCTCTTTCCCCTATAGAAATGCACCAGCACATAGGCTTGTCGGACAGAAACCTCCAAGAATAGAAGATCAAAGGCCAATGTCCCATGAAGACTGGAAAGAATTCTGAAAGCAGAAAACTGAAACTGGCAATTCTGTTGTCATGGCCAAAGGAAACCCTTTGGAGAGTATCAAGGAAAAGAGGATAGAATTTTAATGGTCCCAGGAGAGCTATACTATGTCAAATTGTGTTTCCCATCTACATCCATGTCTTTGCATGTCAAAGTCCTTTTCTTAAACATAGGAATAGAAATAAAAATGGAAAGAGAAGGCAGCTTTAACAAACTCTGGGATTTGGAGTCATTGTGTAGTTAGTGACTGTGAATTTGCTGATGACCAGGCCAACAAATAAATGGGAAGCATTTGAGTGTTCTGGAGTAAAATGTATTTATGTTTTCATTGGGTTTTAAACCTTGTTCTGCTGTTCAGTTTTATGACCTTGGTTACTTAATCTTTCTAAACTCTAGATTTCTTCATCTGTAAAATAGATACAATATTAGTACCTACCTGATAGGGCAATTATGAGAATCAGGTCTGTAAGCTGTGTAAGGTACTCAGCTCAGATGCTTGCACATAGCCAATATCTGGCATATATTACCTGTTTGCTAGATCATGGGATAGATAGCACATACCATTAGACTTAAAAACAGAAATTGGACGTGGGTAAGTGTAGGTGGACAGCACTGATGTTACTCTGTAGTCAATCTGTTCATAATACAGGCATTTATTCAACAAAAGGAATATTCTCCTTTAATAAAACACTCAGGAAGCAGCAGCTCTACAATTTCCAGAGACAGGAGCTGCAACATGTGCAAAGTTTAGATCAGTAAATCTTTTTGATATTACTTATCTATTTCCTGGGAAAGAGAGGAAAAACTAACAAGAGTGGGTGGCAAAATGTCAGAGTGAGTGGTGGAGTTAGCAAAAGTGTAGTGACTAGGAAAGCTGAAATTAATTCTCACAGAGTAACGCAGTGGCCCCTGTTAAGCTATTTGTGGGCCTCAGTGTCACCAAGGAAGAAAAGAAGCAACAGGCTTTACAGGAAAAGGATATGGAGAAGCAGGAAAGCTTTCTTTCCTTTGTATGAGATAACTCCTCAAGGGTTTATATTTTAGGGTGTATCAGTAAAGAGATTGGGTGGCAGTAGCGTTAGAAGGACTTAAAACGGGGCAAAAGAACTGTTTGTGGTGAAAACAAGGAGTACTGCACTGCTATATGCAGTTAAGCAGTATTAGCAAGTCATAATTTAACTATTAATTATCAAGCATATTTGGGAACAAAAAATAAGATCTATAGGGTGGCCAATCATAAGTTGAAGGTGAAATGTGGTGGGGTTTTTTTTGCCAGGTTTGCATCTAGATGGGTGTCTGGGATGATGTTTTTTAAGATTTTATTTATTTATTTGATAGAGCACAAGCAGAGGGAGTGGCAGGCAGAGAGGAAGGGATAAGCAGGCTCCTTGCTAAGCAGGGAGCCTGATGTAGGATTCAATCCCAGGACCCTGAGATCACTACATGAGCCAAAAGCAAACACTTAACCAACCAAGCCACCCAGACACCCCTGAGATGATTATAATTACACAGATATTAGGTTCTGAAGTTGAAAATCAAATCACTAATCTGAACTAGAACTACTTCCATTCTACCAAAGAAGCATCCTATAGAATAGCTGTTCTCAAAGTGTGGTCCCTGGACTAGCAGCATCAGCATCCCCTGGGAGCTTGAGAGACATGCAGATTCTCAGGTCCTGCTTTTATAATGATTGGATTTACAATTATTTTTAAAATCATATGGGAAATAAAAAGAGGAGTTACAAAATGAAAAGACAGGAATAGTAGCTTTTATATTTAATTATGTAGTTAGCTTTACTGGAGTTCTTCATTTCCTTGTAAGGCTTCAAGTTCCTTTCATTTTTACTGAAGGATTTCCTTTAACATTTCTTGGAGACCTAGTCTAGTAGCAATGAACTTCCTCAGCTTCTGTTTGTCTAAGAATATCTTAGTTTCTCCTACATTTTAAAGGACAGTTTTGACAGAGGATTCTTAGTTTGGAGGATTCTGTTCTTCTCTTTCTTCTCTTTCTTTTTTTTTTCTCCTTTCAGGACTTCAGCAATACCATCTCCACTCCTTTCTGGGCTCCATGGTTTCTGATGAGAAATTTGCTGCATTGAGGACTGCTTGCCTATGAAAAGTCTGTCATGTGGTTTGGAATAGTCTTTGTCTTTGTCTTTCAACAGTTGAATTATAATGTGTCTCAGTGTGGTGGTCTTTACATTTGTCCTTCTGTAATTTGTCCAGGTTCTTGAAAATGTGGCTTGATATATTTTATTTTCAGTCAGTATTTCTTCAAATGTTCTTTCTGCCCCTTCCCTCTCTTCTAGAGTTCCTTTGGTGGTATAAGCAATGGTGTCCCATAAGTCTCTAAAGTTCCGTTTCTTTTTCTTCATTCTTTTTCTTTTTCTACTCCTCACATTGGGAGTTGTTTTTTGTTTTGTTTGTTTGTTTTTAAGCTTTCAGCAACATATTCATTTGTGGATGAAGAAATCTAGGGGAATTTGTGAATTCCTTGTACTATTTTATGGTAACCATCATTTCATGCCACAGAAGATGTAATTTGTATAGTATTTTATTTCTCTACTATGTGTTCTGTGTAATTTGATTTTCCAGGTGCCTAAAGGTCACTACCTTGTTATGAAAAATTGAAATAATTAAGTTTGGTTTTTGTTTGTTTATTCAGATGTTTCATTTTTTAGATTTCACATGTAAATGAAATCATATAGTATTTGTTGTTCACTGTCTCGCTTATTTCACTTAGCATAATACCCTCTAGGTCCATCCACATTGGTGTAAATGGCAAGAAGATCTCATTCTTTTCCATGGCTGAGAGGTATTCCACTGTGCATACATATAAATTGTGTGTGTGTTTGTGTGTGTGTGTGTATGCCACCTCTTTTTTATCTTCATCTATCAGTGTACACTTGGGTTGCTTCCATGTCTTAGCTATTGTAAATAATAATGCAATAAACATTGAGATGCACTGATCTTTCCAATTTGGTGTTTTTGTTTTGTTTGGGTAAATACCAGCAGTGGAATTACTGGATCAGATATCATTTCTATTTTTATATTTTTTGAGGAAACTCCATACCGTTTCCACAGTAGCTACATCAATTTACATTCCCACCAACGGAGCATAAGGGTTCCTTTTTCTCCACATTCTTACCCACACTTGTTATTTTTTATCTTTTTTATGTTAGCCATTCTCTTAGGTATAAAGTGATATCTCATTGTGATTTTATTTGCATTTCCCTGATGATTAGTGACATTGAGCATCTTTTCATGTATCTGTTGGCCATCTGTTTGTTATCTTTGGAAAATGTCTATGTATTCTGTCCATTCTTTAAATGGATTGTTTGCAAGTTTTTTGATGTTGAGTTGTACAAGTTGTCTTTATATTTTGGGTATTAACCCTGTATCAGATATATCATTTACAAATATCTTCTCCCATTCAGTGGGTTGTCTGTTCATTTTGTTGATGGTTTCTTCACTGTGCAAAAGTTTTTATATTGATATAGTTTCATATTTTTTCTATTTTCCTTGCCTGAGAAAAATGTTTTGCAGTTGATGATAAAAAAATACTGCTTATGTTTTCTAGAATTTTTATAGTTTCAGATCTCATATTTAGGTCTTTAATCTATTTTGAGTTTGTTTTCTGTATGGTGTGAGAAAGTGGTCCAGTTTCATTCTTTTGAATGTGGTTGTTCAGTTTTCCTAATACCATTTATTGATGAGACTGTCTTTTCCCCATTGTATATTCCTTGCCTCCTATGTCACAGATTAACTGACCATATGTGCATGGGTTTATTTCTGAGCTCTCTCTTCTTTTCCATTTATCTATGTGTCCATTTTTGTGCCAGTACCATACTGTTTTGATTACTCCAGCTTTGTAGTATATCTTGAAATCTAGAATTGTGATATCTCCAGTTTTATTCTCCTTTCTCAAGATTACTTTGACTATTTGAGTCATTTGTGGTTCCACATCAATTTTATTATTGTTTGTTCTATCTCTGTGAAAAATGTTGTTGGTATTTTGATAGGGTTTGCCATGAATCTGTAGATTGCTTTGGGTAGTATGAAAATTTTAACAATATTAATTCTCCCAATCATGAGCATGGAATTACCTTTCCAGTTATTTGTGTCTTCTTTAATTTCTTACATCAATGTTTGTAGTTTTCAGAATACAGCTCTTTCACCTCATTGGTTAAGTTTATTCCTAGGTATTTTATTCTTTTTGGTACAGTTGAATTGTATTCTTAATTTCTCCTTCTGCTACTTTGTTGTTAGTGTGTAGAAACACAATCAATTTCTGTGTATTAATGTTGTGTCCTGGAACTCTACTGAATTCATTTATTATTTCTGACAGTCTTTTGATGGAGTCTTTAAGATTTTCTATGTATAGTATCATGTCATTGGCAAATAGTGACAATTTAACTTCATTCTTACCAATATGGATGTCTTTTATTTCTTTTTCTTATCTGATTGCTGTGGCTAGGATTACCAGTACTATATTGAATAAAACTGACAAGAATTGACATACCTGTCTTGCTTCTGATCTTAGAGGAGAAGCTGTCAGTTTTTTATGAGTATGATGTTAGCTGTTAGTTTTTCACATACCGATCATTATGTTGAAGTATGTTCCCTCTAAATTCTTGTTGTTGAGAGTTTTTATTATAAACATTAATTGAATTTTGTCAAATGATTTTTCTGCATCTATTGAGATGATCATATGACTTCTATTATTGTTTTATTAACGTTATGTGTCATGTTGATTTATGAATATTGAACCATCCTTGCTTCCCCAGAATAAATCCCACTTGGTCATGATGAATGATTCTATTACTGTTTTGTTGAATGTGGTTTGCTAATATTTTGTTGAGGATTTTGCATCAATGTTCATCAGGGATATTGGCCTGTAGTTGCCTTTTTTGTAGTGTCTTTGTCTGGTTTTGGTTTCAAGGTAATGCTAGCCTAATAGAATGTATTTATAAGCATTCCTTCCTCTTCTATTTTTTGGAAATAGCTTGAGGAGAACAGATATTAACTCTTCCTTATGTTTGGTAAAATTCACGTGAATACATCTGGTTCTAGTCTTCTGTGTGTTTGGAGTCTTTTGATTACCAGTTCAATTTCATGACTAGTGATTGTTCAGATTTTCCATTTCTTCTGGATTCAGTTTTGGAAGATTATATGTTTATAGGAATTTATCCTTTTTTCTTGGCTTTCTAATATGTTGGTATATAATTTTCATAGTATTCTCTTATAGTCTTTTATGTTTCTGTGGTGTCTACTGTTACTTCTTTTTTGTTTCTGATTTTATTTATTTGGCTCCTCACTTTTTTTCCCTTGGTGAACCTGGCTAAATGTTTATTAATTTTCTTTATTTTTTAGAAGAACCAGCTCTTAGTTTCATTGGTCTTTTCTATTGTTTTTAGTCTCTATTTCATTTATATCTTTATTACTTCCTTCCTTTACTCACTGTGGGTTTTGTTTTTTCTTCTTTTTCTAGTTCCTTTAGATATAAGGTTATGTTGTTTATTTGAGATTTTTCTTATTTCTTGGTGTATACATGTATTGCTCTAAATTTCCCTTTCAGAACTGCTTTTGCTATACCCCAAATATTTAGTGTTATATTTTCATTTTCATTTGTCTCAATGTATTATTTTTATTTCTTTGTTGACCCATTCATTATTTAGTAGAATGTTGTCTAACCTTCACAAGTTTGTAGTGTTTTTTCTTATGATTGATTTCTGGTTTCATACTGTTGTCATTGGAAAAGATACTTGATATTTCAGGTTTCTTAAATATATTGAGATTTGTTTTGTGACCTAACATGTCATCTATCTGTGGGAGTGTTTCATGGGCACTTGGAAAGAATGGGTATTCTGTTGTTTTTGTATGGAATGGTCTATATATATCTATCATGTCCATCTGTCAAATGTATCATGCAAAAACACTCCTTATTGATTTTTTGCCTAATCTATTCATTGATGTAAGTGGAGAGTTAAAGTCCCCTAATATTATGTTACTGTCATTTTCTTCCTTTATATTTGTTAATATTTATTATATATATTTTAGGTACTCTGATGTTGGGCGCATAGTTATTGACAATCCTCTTGTTGGATTGATCCTTATATTATTATGCAATCCTTTCTTGGTCTCTTGCTACAGTCTTTGTTTTAAAGTACTCTTTTTCTGATATAAATACTGTCATGCTGGCTTTTTTTTCCCACTTCCATTTGCATGGACTATCTTTTTTCATCCCTTCACTTTCAGTCTGTATGTGTCTTTAGGTCTAAAGGGTGTCTCTTGTAGGAAGCATACTGATGGGCCTTTCTATTCAGTCATCTGATGTCTTTGGATTGGGGCACTTAGACCATTTACATTTAAAGTAATTATTGATAGATACTATTTATTGCCATTTTGTTAATTGTTTGTTATTGTTCCTTTAAGCTTCTCTTGCTCTCTTTCATTGTAATTGATAACTTTCTGTAGTGTTATGTTCAGCTTTCTCTTTATTTTTTGTGTATATGTTATGGGTTTTAGGTTTGGGGTTATCATGAGGCTCATATATAATATCCTAAGTATAGCAGTCTATATTTAGTTGGTGGTCATTTTAGTTTGAGAACATTCTAAAAGAACTTCTGTTTTACTTCCCCTTGCATATTTTATATAATATGTTCATAGTTTATATATTTTTATTCATAATTTTTTTATGTCTAATTATGGCCTTTACCTTTTCACTTAACGTTTCTTGTAAGGCTGGTTTAGTAGTAATGGATTCCTTTAACTTTTGTTTGTTTGTTTGTTTGGTAAACTCTATCTTTTCTTCAATTCTGAATGATAACCTTGCCTGGTAAAGTAATCATGGTTGTAGGTTTTTTTCTTTTCTCGTTTTTTCTTTTTTTTCTTCCAGGATTTTATTTAAATTCAAGTTAGTTAACATATAGTGTAGTATGGGTTTCAGCAGTCAGTTTCTTATGAGTATCTAATCATCACAAGAAGTGCCTTCCTTCTTTAATGCCCATGACCCATTTAGACTATCCTCCCACCCACCTGCCCTCCAGCAACCCTAGGTTCGTTCTTGATAGTAAAGAGTCTTTTATGGTTTGCTTCCCTCTCTATCTTTATCTTATTTTATTTTCCCTTTGTTTCCCTATGTTCATCTGTTTTTTTTTTAATTCCACATATGAGTGAAATCATATGGCGTTTGACATTCTCTGACAGAATTATTTCACTTAACATAATACACTCTAATTCCATCCATGTTATTATAAATGGGAAAATGGGAAGATTTCATTCTTTTTGATGGCTGAGTAATAGTCCACTGTGTGTGTGTGTGTGTGTGTGTGTGTGTGTGTGTGTACACATTATTTTCTTCATCAGTTCATCCACAATGAACATTTGGGCCCTTTCCAATATTATTGGATATTATTGATAGTGATGCTATAAACAGTAGGATGCACATGCCCCTTTCAATCACTACGATCTTATCCTTTCAATAAATACCTAGTAGTGCCATTGTTGGGTCATAGGGTAGTTCTATTTTTAAATTGTTGAGGAACCTCCATATTGTTTTCCAGAGTGGCAGCTGCAGTTTGCATTCCTACCAACAGGGGAAGGGTTCCCCTTTCTCCACACGTTATCAACTCCTATTGTTTCCCGAGTTGTTAATTTTAGCCATTCTTGTAGGTGTGAGATAGTATTTAATTGTGCTTTTGACTTGTACTTCTGTGATGATGAGTGATGTTGAGCATTTTTTCATGTTTGTTAGCCATTTGTATCTTTGGGAAAATGGCTGTTCATGTCTTCTGCCCATTTCTTTTCCTTTTTTTTTCTTTTCAGTGTAACAGAATTCATAGTTCTTGCACCACACCCAGTGCTCCATGCAATGCGTGCCCTCCATAATACCCAACACCTGACTCCCCCAACCTCCCAACCCACACCCCTTCAAAACCCTCAGGTTGTTTTTCAGAGTCCATAGTCTCTCATGGTTCATCTCCCCCTGCTATTTCCCTCAACTCCCTTCTCCTCTCCATCTCCCCATGTCCTCCGTGTTATTTGTTATGCTCCGCAAATAAGTGATACCATATGATAATTGACTCTCTCTGCTTGACTTATTTCACTCAGCATAATCTCTTCCAGTCCTGTCCATGTTGCTACAAAAGTTGGTTATACATCCTTTCTGATGGAGACATAATACTCCATAGTGTATATGGACTACATCTTCCTTATCCATTCGTCCGTTGAAGGGCATCTTGGTTCTTTCCACAGTTTGGCGACCGTGGCCATTGCTGCTATAAACATTGGGGTACAGATGGCCCTTCTTTTTACCACATCTGTATCTTTGGGGTAAATACCCAGTAGCGCAATTGCAGGGTCATAGGGAAGCTCTATTTTTAACTTCTTGAGGAACCTCCACACTGTTCT
>PISX010034215.1:0-14234 GCA_004024625.1 Mellivora capensis
GACATGGGGAGATGGAGAGGAGAAGGGAGTTGAGGGAAATTGGGGGGGAGATGAACCATGAGAGACTATGGACTCTGAAAAACAACCTGAGGGTTTTGAAGGGGCGGGGGGTGGGAGGTTGCGGGAGCCAGGTGGTGGGTATTGTGGAGGGCACGCATTGCATGGAGCACTGGGTGTGGTGTAAAACTATGAACTCTGTAACGCTGAAAAGAAATTAAAAAAAAAAATAAAAATTAAAAAAAAATTCTATAAAAACAAAACAACAACAACAACAAAAAAAAACTATGAATTCTGTCATGCTGAAAAGAAAGAAATTTTAAAAAGGAATAAAAAAAAATCAATGAAATTGAATACAAAAAAGATACCAAAAAATAAACAAAATCAAAAGCTGGCTCTTTGAAACAATCAACAAAATTGATAAATATATATACATACATATATATGTGTGTGTGTGTGTGTGTGTGTGTGTGTATATATATAAACATATAATTTATTATTTGTTTCAGGGGTACAGGTCTGTGATTCATCAGTCTTACACAATTCACAGTGCTCACCATAGCACGTATCCTCCCCAATATCCATCACCCAGCCACCCCATCCCTCCCACCCCCCTTCACTCCAGTAAACCTCAGTTTGCTTCCTGAGATTAAGAGTCTCTTATGGTTTGTCTCCATCTCTGGTTTCATCCTTTTTCATTTTTGCCTCCCTTCTCCTATGATCCTCTGTCTTGTTTCTCAAATTCCTCATATCAGTGAGATCATATGATAATTGTCTTTCTCTGATTAACTTATTTTGTTTAGGATGATACCCTCTAGTTCCATCTACATCTAGTTGTTGCAAATGGCAAGATTTCATTTTTGATGGTTGCATAATATTCCATTGTGTGCATGTGTATATATATATATATATATATATATATATATCACATCTATGTATATATATACATAGATATATATGTATGTGCATATATATATATATATATATATATATATATATATCTCACATCTCCTTTATCCATTCATCTGTTGATGGACACCTAGGCTCTTTCCATAATTTGACTGTTGTGGACATGCTGTTATAAAAACTGGGGTGCATGTTCCCCTTTGGATCACTACATTTGTATATTTAGGGTAAATGCCCAGTAGTGTGATTGCTCTAATTTTAACTTTTTGAGGAGCCTCCATACTGTTTTCCAGAGTGGCTGCACCAGCTCATATTCCCACCAACAATGTAGGAGGGTTTCCCTTTCTCCACAAAAATTGATAAACTTCTATCCAGGCCAACCATGAGAAAAGGAATAGAGTACAGAGAGGACACAAAATACCTATCAGGGAGTTGAAAGATGGCAGCAAAATGGGAGGACTCTAGGCTCACCGTACCCCGTGTATACAACTAGATAATCATCAAATCCTAAATACTCCAGAAATTAACCTTAAGATTGGCAGAATGCTTCACAACTAAAAGCAGAGAAGAGACCACATACAAGAAGGTAGGAAGTGTGGAGAGGTTTGGGAGAGAGAAGAATTGTTGCCACTGTGGTGGGGAGGAAGCTGTGGTCTCAGAGAAGGTTGAGAGACTGACTAGCACACAGGGGAGTACATGGGGAGAAAAGAATCCCCTTGAAACTGACTAGGAAAGCAAAAGTGGCCACGTTTTATGACTTATGGCAACCAGTGCGGCTTAAATCCTGGAGTTTTAAAGGTTAATGAGCATGGCTGGGATAGGGCCTGGAAGGCATTGCTCTGCTCTTAGAGAGAAGACAGGCAAACAACCCACAACATACAGCATGGAAACAGCCATCTGACGAGCACCTGGAGCACAAGTGAGGAGGTTATTTGCCTACGGAGCATGGGCAAATAAATATATTTGGAGCATGTCCCAGAGAAGCAGCTTTCACAGAGAGACTCTCTCCAGGAACAAAGGAAATGGCCAGCATAATTTCTCTCCCCTGCCCCTCAGCATAAGCACAGGACCACCTATGGATGCCAGCATAGCACTGACATTAGCTACCTAACTTGTTTACACCAAGCCAGCACCCCATCCCCACACACTAGTGGAACTGCCCTTCCCAGTCTGCTTGCCTCAGTCTCAGTGTGGAGAGGGGCCCTCTGTCAGAAGACTGGCCCAAACCCCTGCTGACATTGCATCTCCCCATGCAGGAATTTTGCAGAGCCACAGTTTCAGTGGTGATGGTGACAAGTCTCATTTCATGAGCAGACCAAAGCACACCTACTTAAAATGCACCACATTCAGGCCAGGGTCCAAACACTGCCTATAACAGGCAAATAAAGCCTCCGTAGACAACTAGCATGAAGGATAAAGTGGACAGGACAAAAAAGCAGAGCACCCACAACACACAATGGGGACAGTCCTGGAAGTTCCAGGCCCTAGGGAAGGACACTACATGGCAGGGCATTACAGGACCTCTTCTTCATAAGGTCAGTAACCTCAAAAATGGGAGACTTAGCTGATTTTCCTAATACAGAGAAACAGGCACAGAGACTTAGACAAAATAAGACAGAGGAATTTATCCGAAATGAATGAACAGGAAAAGGCCCTGGCCAGAGATCTAAGTGAAACAAATATAAGTAACATACCTCAGAGAGTATTTAAAACAATGGCCATAAGGATACTCCCCAGACTTGAGAAAAGACTGGAAGGTATGAGTGAGACACTAAACACAGAGGTAAGGAATAACATGGCAGAAAGAAAGGGTCAATTAAAAAAATGAGAAACATGCTTGATGGAATGAACAAAAGGCCAGAAGAGGCAGAGGAATGAAATAACAACCTAGAAGACAGAGTAATGGAAGATAATGAAGCCAAACAAAAGAGAAAAAATAATTATGCAAAACAGGAATAGACTTAGGGAACTCAATGACTCCATCAAATGTAATAACATTCATGTTACAGGAGTGCTACGAGAAGAAGAAGAGACAAAAGGGGACAGAGAATTTATTTGAAGAAATAATAGCTAAAAATTTCCCTATCTGGGGAAGTAAAGAGATATCCAGATCCAGAATGCACAGAGAACCCCCAACAAAATCGACAAAAGCAGATCCACACCAAAACATACTGGAATTAAATTTGAAATATAGTGATAAAATTTTTTTAAAGCAGTAAGTCAAAAGAAAACAGTAAAATACAAGGGAAACCCTGTAAGGCTACCAAGGGATTTTGCATCAGAAACATTTCAAGCCAGAAGGGAGTGGCATGATATATTCAAACTGCTATATGGGAAAGTTTACAGCCAAAAATATGCTATCTAGCAAGGCTAGTCATTCAGAATAGAAGGAGAGTTTTTCCAGACAAAAACTAAAAGATACAGATGTAGGGAAAAGAAGGGCCATCTGTACCCCAATGTTCATAGCAGCAATGGCCACAGTTGCCAAACTGGGGAAAGAACCAAGATGCGCTTCAACGGACGAATGGATAAAGAAGATATGGTCCATATACACTATGGAGTATTATGCCTCCATCAGAAAGGATGAATACCCAACTTGTGTAACAACATGGAGAGGACTGGAAGAGATTATCCTGAGTGAAATAAGTCAAACAGAGAAAGTCAATTATCATATGGTTTCACTTACTTGTGGAGCATAAGGAATAACATAGAAGACATTGGGAGACAGAGAGGAGAAGTGAGTTGGGGGAAATTGGATGGGGAGAAAACCATGAGAGACTATGGACTCTGAGAAACAAACTGAGGGCTTTGGAGGGGGAGTGGGATGAGCCTGGTGGTGGGTATTATGGAGGGCATGTATTACATGGAGCACTGGGTGTGGTGCATAAACAATGAATTTTGGAACACTGAAAACAAAAACAAACAAACAAAAAATAAAGGAGTTGGTGACCACTAAACCAGCCATGCAAGAAAAATTAAGTGGAATAATTTGAGGGGAAAAGAAAAACCAAAAGTAACCGTGAAGACACAAAATACAAAAACTGTAAAAATGAATATTTCTGTAAAAAATCAGTCAAAGATCTCACAAAATAAAAAGGTGTAAAATATGACAGTATATACCTAAAACGTGGGGAGGAGAGGAAAAAAGAATGGGTTCAAACTGAAATGACCATCAATTTAACATAGACTGCTATATGCAGAAGAGGTTATATATAAACCTAATGGAAACCATGTATCAGAAACCACAAATAGCTATGCAAAGAATGAATAGAAAGATATCCAAATAGGGCTTGCAGCAAGATGGTGGAGGAGTAGGAGACCTAAATTTCATCTGGTCCAGGAATTCAGCTAGAAAATCTCATCTCAAAATAAAAAAAAAGGAAAAAGAAAAAGAAAAGGAGGCAGTATTGACTGCCAGGGACCTAATCAGTACAGACATTAGTAAGATGTAAGAACTGGAGTTCAAAATGACGATTATAAAGATATTAGCTGGGCTTGAAAAAAGCATAGACAATACTAGAGAATCCCTTTCTGGAGAAATAAAAGAACTAAAATCTAACCAAGTCAAAATCAAAGAGGTTATTAATGAGGTCTAATAAAACATGGAGGCTCTAACTGCTGAGATAAATGAGGCAGAAGAGAGAATTAGTAATATAGAAAACCAAATGATGCAGAATAAAAAAGCTGAGAAAAAGAGAGAGAACCAACTACCTGGATTATGAGGGGAGACTTTGAGAGATAAGGGATACCATAAGATGAAACAATAATAGAATAATTGGGATCCCGGAAGAAGAAAGAAAGAGGGGTAGAAAGTATATTGGAGCAAATTATAGCAGAGAACCTCCCTAATTTGAGGAAGGAAACAGGCATCAAAATCCAGGAGACATAGAGAACCCCCCTCAAAATCAATGAAAATAGGTCAACACCCTGACATCTATTAGTAAAATTTACAAGTCTCAGAGACAAAGAGAAAATCCTGAAGGCTGCTCGGGACAAGAGGTCTGTAACCTACAATGGTAGAAACATTAGATTGGTAGCAGACTTATCCACAGAGACCTGGCAGGCCAGAAAAGACTGGCATGATATATTCAGAGCACTAAATGAGAAAAATATGGAACCAAGAATACTATATCAGCTAGGCTGTTATTGAAAATAGAAGGAGAGATAAAAAGCTAACAGGACAAACAAAAACTAAAATTTGCAAACACCAAACCAGCCCTACAGGAAATATTGAAAGAGGTCCACCAAGCAAAGAGAGCCTAAAAGTAACATAGACCAGAAAGGAACAGAGACAATATACAGTAACAGTCACCTTACAGGCGATACAGTGGCACTAAATTAATATCTTTCAATAGTTGCCCTAAATGTAAATGGGCTAAATGCCCCAATCAGAAGACACAGGGTATCATAGTGGATTTAAAAAAAAAAAGACCCATTGATATTCTGTCTGCAAGAGACTCATTTTAGACCCAAAGACACCTCCAGATTTAAAGTGAGGATGTGGAAAACCACTTACCATGCTAATGAACATCAAAATGAACATCAAAAGGTGGCAATCCTTATATAAGACAAATTAGATTTTAAACCAAAGACTATAATAAGAGATGAGGAAGGACACTATATCATACCTAAAGGGTCCATTCAACAAGAAGATCTAAAAATTGTAAATATTTATGCCACTAACATGGGAACAGCTAATTACATACGCCAGTTAATAACAAAATCAAAGAAAAACATCAACAATAATACAATATTAGTAGAAGATTTTAACACCCCCCTCACTGCAATGGGCAGATCATCTAAGCAAAAGATCAACAAGGAAATAAAGGCTTTACATGATATACTGGACCAGATGTACTTCATAGATATATTCAGAACATTCTATCCCAAAGTAACAGAATACACATTCTTCTCTAGTGCATAGAACATTCTCCAGAATAGATCACATCCTGGATCACAAATAGATTACATCATCCATCTCAACTAGTACCAAAAGGTTGGGATAATCCCCTACATATTTTCAGACCACAATGCTTTGAAACTAGAACTCAATCACAAGAAGAAAGTTGGAAAAAACTCAAATACATGGGGGCTAAAGAGCATCGTACTAAAGAATGAGTGGGTCAACCAGGAAATTAAAGAAGAATTTTAAAAGTCATTGAAACAAGTGAAAATGAAAACACAAAAACCTTTGGGCTGCAACAAAGGCATTCCTGAGAGGAAAGTATATAGCAATACAAACCTTTCTCTCTTGAGATTATTTCTTAATAAGAAAGGTTTCAAATACTCAACCTAACCATACATCTAAAGGAGCTGGAGAAAGAACAGCAAATGAAGCCTAAACCCAGCAGGAGAAGAGAAATAATAAAGATCAGAGCAGAAATCAATGAAATAGAAACCAAAGAAGAGTAGAACAACAGATCAACAAAACTAGGAGCTTGTTCTTTGAAAGAATTAATAAGATTGATAAACTTCTAGCCAGACTTACCAAAAAGAAAAGAAAAAGGACCCAAATTAATAAAATCATGAATGAAAAAGGAGAGATCACAACCAACATCAAAGAAATACATTTATAAGTACATATTATGAGCAGTGATATGTCAGCAAATTAGGCAATCTGGAAGAAATAGATGTATTCCTAGAGACTTATAAACTACCAAAACTGAACCAGGAAGAAATAGAAAACCTGAATAGACCCATCACCAGTAAGGAGATTGAAGCAGTAATCAAAAATCTCCCAATAAACAAGAGCCCAGGGCCAGACGACTTCCTAGGATAATTCTACCAAACATTTAAAGAAAAATTAACACCAATTCTCCTGAAACTATTCAAAAAATAGAAATGGACTCTGAAAAACAACCTGAGGGTTTTGAAGGGGCAGGGGGTGGGAGGTTGGGGGAGCCAGGTGGTGGGTATTATGGAGGGCACACATTGCATGGAGCACTGGGTGTGGTGCAAAAACTATGAATTCTGTTACGCTGAAAAGAAATTAAAAAAAGAAAAGAAAAGAAAAAAATAGAAACGGAAAGAAAACACAAAAACAAACTCATTTTATGAGGCCAGCATTACCTTGATCCCAAAACCAGATGAAGACTCCATCAAAAAGGAGAATTACAGACCAATCCCTGATGAACATGGATGCAAAAGTTCTCATCAAAATACTAGCCAATAGGATCTAACAGCATATTAAAAGGATTATTCACCATGATCAAGTGAGATTTATTCCTGGGCTGCAAGTTTGGTTCAACATCCATAAATCAATCAATGTGATACAATACATTAATAAAAGAAAGAACAAGAACTATATGATACTCTCAATAGATGCAGAAAAAAACATTTGACAAAATACAAAATTGTATTGACAAAATACAAAATTTTGTATTGACAAAATACAAAATACAAAATTGTCAATTTTATTGACAAAATTCCTGATTAAAACTCTTCACAGTGTAGGGATAGAGAGAACATACCTCAATATCATCAAAGCCATCTATGAAAAACCCACAGCAAATATCATTCTCAGTGGGGAGAAACTGAGAGCTTTTCCCCTAAGGTCAGGAACATGGCAGGGCTGTCTACTATCACCACTGCTCTTCAACATAGTACTAAAAGTCCTAGCCTTAGCAATCAGACAACAAAAAGAAATAAAAGGCGTCTGAATCAGCAAAGAAGTCAATCTCACTCTATGTAGATGATATGATACTTTATATGGAAAACCCAAAAGACTCCACCCCAAAACTGCTAGAACTTATACAAGAATTCAGTAAAATGGCAGGATATAAAATCAATGCACAGAAATCAGTTGTATTCCTATACACCAACAATGACATAGAAGAAAGAGAAATTAAAGATTCAATCCCATTCACAATTGCACCCCAAACCATAAGATACCTGGGAGTAAATCTTACCAAAGACGCAAAGAATCTGTACCAAGAAAACTATAGAATACTCATGAAAGAAGTTGATGAAGACACAAAAAAATGGAAAAATGTTCATGCTCATGGATTGGAAGAACAAATATTGTGAAAATGACTATGCTACCTAGATCAATCTACACATTTAACGCAATCCCTATCAAATTACCAAGAACTTTATTTTCAAAGAGATGGAAGAAATAATCTTAAAATTTATATGGAACCATCAAAGACCCCAAATAGCTAGAGGAATGTTGAAAAAGAAAACCAAACCTGGAGGCTCATTACAATTCTGGACTTTAAGCACTATTACCAAGCTGTAACTATCAAGACAGTATGGTACTGCCATGAAAACATATGCATAGATCAATGGAACAGAATAGAGAACACAGAAATGGACCCTCAACTTTATGGTCAACTAATCTTCAACAAAGCGGGAAAGAATGTCCCATGGAAAAAAGACAGTCTCTTCAACAAATGGTGCTGAGAAAATTGAACAGCCACATGCAAAAGAATTAAACTGGACCATTTCCTTACACCACACACAAACATAGACTGAAATGGATGAAAGACCTCAATGTGAGACAGGAATCCGTCAAAATCCTTGAGGAGAACACAGGCAGCAACCTCTTCAACCTCAGCCACAGTAACTTCTTCCTAGAAACACCACAAAAGGCAAGAGAAGCAATGGCAAAAATGAACTCTTGGGACTTCATCAAGATCAAAAGCTTTGGCACAGCAAAGGAAACAGTCAACAAAACCAAAAGACAACTGACAGAATGGGAGAAGGTGTGTGCGAATGACATATCAGGTAAAGGGCTAGTATCCAAAATCTATGAAGAACTTATGAAACTCAACCCCCAAAGAAGAAATAATCCAATCAAGAAATGGACAGAAGACATGAACAAATATTTCTACAAAGAAGACATCCAAATGCTCAACATACACATGAAAAGTGCTCAACATCACTCAACATCAGGGAAATACAAATCAAAACCTCAATGAGATACCATGTCATACCAATCAGAAAGGCTAAAATTAACAAGTCAGGAAATGACAGATGTTGGCGAGGATGTGGAGAAAGGGGAACCCTTCTACACTGTTGGTGGGATGCAAGCTGGTGCAGCCACTCTGGAAAACAGTATAGAGGTTTCTCAAAAAGTTTAAAATAGAGCTACCCTACAACCCAGCAATTGCAGTGAGTATTTACCCCAAAGACTCAAATGTAGTGATCAGAAGGGGAACATGCACCATAATGTTTATAGCAGCAATGTCCACAATTTTCAAATTATGGAAAGAGCCTAGATGTACATCAACAGATGAATGGCTAAAGAAGATGTGGTGTATATATATACAAAGGAATATTATGTAGCCATCAAAAATATGAAATCTTGCCATTTTCAGTGATGTGGATAGAACTAGAGGGTATTATGCTGAGCGAAATAAGTCAGAGAAAGACAATTATCATATGATCTCACTGATATGAGGAATTTGAGAAAGCAATACAGAGGATCATATCAGAAGGGAGGGAAAAATGAAACAAGATGAAACCAGAGACAAGTCAAACTGTATGAGACTCTAAATCTCAGGAAGCAAACAGGGTTGTTGGAGTGGAGGGAGATGGGAGGGATGGGGTGTCTGGGTGATATACATCGGGGAGGTTATGTGTTATGATGAGTGCTGTGAATTGTGTAAGACTGATAAATCACGGACCTGTATGTCTGAAACAAATAATACATTATATGTTAATTTAAAAAAATAAAATAAAAGATATACAAATATATCACTAGAGAAAATCAGCAAACCATGAAAGAGAGAGACAAGAAAAGATCAGAGAAAATATTCAGAAACCACCACCAATCAAATAATAAATGACAATAAATACATATCTATCAATAATTATTTTGAATATAAATGGACTTAACATTCCAATCAAAAGACATGAAGTGACAGAATGGGTTATAAAAACAGAACCTATCTATATACTGCCGTCAGGAGACTCATTTTAGACCTAAAGACACCTGTAGATTGAAAGTGAAGTGATTGAGAAATGATTATCATGCAAACGGATGTCAAAAAAAAAAAGGCTGAGTAGCAATACTTGTATTGGACAAAATAGGCTTTAAAAAAAAAGACTGTATGTAAGAAGAGAGAAAGAGACAAAGAATAGATATTGTTAAAATGTCCAATGCAATCTCCACATTCAATGCTATGTTTATCAAAATACCAGCAGCATGTTTCACAGAACTAAAACAAACAATCCTAAAATTTGTATGGAACCACAAAGGATCCTGAATAGCCAAAGCAATCCTGAAAAAGAGAAGCAAAGCTGGAGACATCATAATTCCAGACTTTAAGTTATATTACAAATTGTAACAATGAAAACATTTGGTACTGGCAAAAAAAAAATAGACACAGAGATCAATAGAACAGAACAGAAAACCCAGAAACGAACCCACAATTATATGATCAAATAATCTTCAAAAAAGCAGGAAAGAATATCCAATGGGAAAAGGCAGTATCTTCAACAAATGATGCTGGAGTAACTGGACAGTAACATGCAAAAGAATGAAACTGGACCACTTTCTTACAACATACACAAAAATAAATTCAAAGTGGATTAAAGACATAAATGTGAGACTTCAAATCATAAAAATCCTAGAAGGGAACACAGGCAGTAACTTCTTTGACATTAGCTGTAGCAACTTTTTTCTAGATATGTTTCCTGAGACAAGGGAAATAAAAGCAAAAATAAACTATTGGGACTACCTTCAAAATAAAAAACTGCACAGCGAAGAAAACAAGCAAAACTAAAAGGCAACCTATGGAATGGGAGAAGATATTTGCAAATGATGTATCTGATAAAGGGTTAGTATCCAAAATACACAAAGAATTTATACAACTCAATACCCCCCCAAACAAATAATCCAATTAAAATATAGGCAGAAGACATGAAAAGACATTTCTCCAAAGAGACTCCAGATGGCCAACAGACACATGAAAAGATGTTAATCAACACTTGCCATCTGGGAAATGTAAATCAAAACCATGATGAGATACCATCCCACACCTGTCAGAATGGCTAAAATCAATAAAACAAGAAACAACAGGTGTTGGCAAGCATGTGGAGAAAAGGGAACCCTCTTACACTGTTGGTGGGAATGCAAACTGGTGATGTCACTGTGAAAAACAGTACAGAATTTCTTCAAAAGTTAGAAGTAGAACTACCTTATTATGTAGCAATATCACTACTGAGTATTTACCCAAAGAATACAAAAACACTTACTCAAAGTGATATATGCTCCCATATGTTCATAGCACAATTATTTACAATAGCTAAATTATGGAAACAGCCAAAGTGTCCATCAACTGATGAATGATAAAGATGTAGCATATGGGGGTGCCTGGGTGGCTCAGTTGGTTAAGTGACCAACTCTTGGTCTTGCTCAAATCATGATCTCAAAGTCCTGGGATTGAGCCCCCCTCAGGCTCTATGGTCAGTGGGAGTCTTCCTGAGGATTCTCTCTCAGTTTCCTCTGCCCCTCCCCCAACTCATGCACTCTCTTTCTCTAAAACAAACAAATAAATAAATAAATCTTTAAAAAAATCTGGTACATATACACAATGGAAAATTATTGACTCATGAAAAAGAATGAAATTTTGCCATTGTAATGACATGGAAAGAGCTAAAAGTATAATGCTAAGCAAAATAAGTCATTCAGAGAAAGACAAAAACTGTATGATTTCACTTACATGTGGAATTTAAGAAACAAAACAAATGAGCAAAGGGAGAAAAAAGAGATAAATCAAGAAATAGACTCGTAATTATAGAGAACAAACAGATGTGTACCAGAGAGGATGGATGTGAGAGGTTGGGTTAAATAGGTGAAGGGGGTTAAGGAGTGCACCTGTCACGATGAGCACCAGATTATGTATGGAATTCTTGAATCACTATACTGTACACCTGAAACTAATAAACCACTGTATGTTTAAAAAAATAAAGTGCCTCTGTTGCACATTTCTCAATATTGGCAGTGAAATCTCTTGGCTGAGTTTGTTGGTATTCTACAGAAAGTAGCCTTTAAAAGTAAAAAAAAAATACCTAAGTTAAAAGTAAAGGAGGTGTTATCACTACTGATTCTACAGTCATTAAAATTATAACAAGGATGCTATGAACAACTCTATGTCCACAAATATGGTATGTTCAACATTCAGTATGTTCAATAAAATGGACCAATTTCTTAAAAGACAATATTATGAAAATTCACTCAAGGATATATATCTCACCTGATTAGTCCTATATCTATGAAATACATTGAAAAAGTAATTTAGACGTTATTTTTTTAAAGGATGAAAATATCTGGCCCGGATGGTTTTACTGGGGAATTCTAACAAATATTTAAGGATCAAATATCACGGTATGCCTGGGTGGCTTAGTCGGTTAAGAATCTGCCTTTAGCTCAGGTCATAATCTCAGGGTCCTGGGATCAAGTCCCACATCAGGCTCCTTGCTCAGCAGGGTGCCTGCATCTCCCTCTACCACTCCCCCTGCTTGTTCTCTCACTCTCTGACAAATAAATAAAATCTTTTCCAAAAAAGGGGTCAAATATCACTGATGCTATACAATTTCTTCCAGAAAATATTTATTTTTGATATGGTATTAGATCTCTAATTTTTCATCAGCATAATTAGTAAAAAATGAAGAGAAGCTACAAGTCTCACCACATGGAGACACCTACCACCTACTTCTACATCCAAGTGATCTGGGGAGTCTCACTGGCATATTCTTATGACAGACATATGCCTTGTATGCATCTGTTGCATTACTCTTCCTACACTGCATTTAATTATCTGGTTCTATGTCTGTCTCAGTAATGTTCTTGAAAGCAGGATCTCTTGTCTCATGTGTCTTTGTCTCATGGCATCTTACACAGTATATAATTTTGGTATATGTTTGTTGTTAAACAAATTGTTGTGGAATGGACAGCAATTGTATGTTGTTGATCATGTAAGTAGCGTGTTGTTGATCATGTAAGTATTAGATGATCTTCTAGATTAGTGCAAGTAACTCTTCTCTCCCACCCTTAACAAATAAATAGAAGACAAAATGTTGGAAAGCAACAGTATAAGAGGGGTAGTCAAATATGTTTTATCTTTTTCTCACATCATGATCTGTTTTTAAAAACTTAGTAAAGTCCATCTATGAGATTGTGAAGAATGCTGGAAGTGTTCCAAAATATATGATGGTAGTGAAGCTCATGATAGAGGTTGGCAAGGTTGTCCTGGTGATCATTCTGACACCGTATCACCAGAGTGCAAAAAAGCAAAACCAATAAATGGACTAAGGGCAGATAGAAGAGGAAAGACATGACATTTCTGTAAACATAAACATGTCTTAAACAATGGGACTTGTTAGATGAAGTGGTGGTGAAAAAAACAGAATTATAATAGGATTAACCAAATCTAAAAAAGTTAAGTGGCAGAATTATTCATTTATACTTTCTTTCAACAAATAGACATTGAGGAGGGTATGTGCTATGGTGAGTGCTGTGATTTGTGGAAGAATAATGAGTCACAGACCAGTGCCTCTGAAACAAATAATACATTATATGTTAATAAAAAATAAAAATAAACAAAAACAAAAACAAACCAAATGTTTACTGGATGCCTCCTCTGTGCCAATTACAGAATAATTATATATAAGCTACAAATTAAACCGCATGGGCTCAAGAGCATATTAGACATTGCAGAAAAAAACAAATAGTGAATAGTGAAATAGTGAATTTGAAGACATAGAAATAGAAAAATCCAAAGTGCAATAACCTTACTTTGCCCCCTGCAATTCCAGGCTATTTGTAGGCATAAAAAACATCTAGCACCCAAAAAGGTAAAATTCACAATGTATGACATCCAATCAAACCAGGCATGCAAACATACAGGAAAATACTCCCATATAATATTTCATATAATCAATTAGAAGTGAACCCAAACTGACAAAGATATTAAAATTAGTAGATTAGGACATTTAAAATATTATAACAATATTCCATATGTTTCAAAAATTTTAATTGAATCATAGATGGTATAGAAAAAGGCCAAAATTGGGATTCAAGAGATGAAAACTACAATATGTGAGATGAAAAATAAAATGGAAAATAAATGGATGGAATGAACAGATTAGACCTTATGGAAGAAAAGAATAGTAAGCTCAAAAACAAGCCAAACTGTGGAAAGAACCAAGATGCCCTTCAACAGACAAATGGATAAAGAAGATGTGGTCCATATACACTATGGAGTATTATGCCTCCATCAGAAAGGATGAATACCCAACTTTTGTAGCAACATGGACGGGACTGGAAGAGATTATGCTGAGTGAAATAAGTCAAGCAGAGAGAGTCAATTATCATATGGTTTCAC
>PISX010034216.1:0-14232 GCA_004024625.1 Mellivora capensis
TTTTTTTTCTGGTGATAACTTTTAAGATCTACTCTCCTAGCAGCTTTTAAATGTACAGTGTAGTATTGTTAACTGTAATTACCATGTTGTATATTATGTTCCCGGGACTGACTTATTTTATAACTGGAAGTTTGTACCTTTTGACCATTTTTGTTTATTTTGCCCATACCCCACCTGTGCCTTTACCAACCACCAATGTGTTCTCAGTATCTGATTTTTTAAAGAATCCACATAGAAGTGATATCATGTAGTATTTATTTTGCTCTGACTTACTTAGCATCATGCCCTCCAGATCCATCCACATCCTGCCAATGGCAGGATTTCTTTCTTTTTTATGAATGAGTATTTTTCCACTCCATATATATCTACATTTTCTTTATCCATTCTTCTGTTGATGGACGCTTAGGTTGTTTCCATGTCTTGGCAATCATAACTAATGCTGTAGTGAATGGGGGAGCAGATATCTATTTGAGACAGTGGTTTTACAGAAATGAAATTACTGGATCCATAATAGTTCTGTTTTTCAGTTTCTGGGGAACGTCTGTACTCTTTTCTCTAGTTCCCCACCAGCTTGCATTCTTAACCACTGGTGCACAAGAGAGCTTTTTTCCCTCCCATATCCTCAACAACACTCTTGATCTCTCTTTTATCTTTTTGGTAATAGCTATCCTAAAAAGTGTGATGTGATATCTCATTGTGGTTTTGATTTGTATTTCCCTGATGATGAATGATGTTGAGCTTTTTTTTTATGTTCCTGTTGGCCATCTTTATGTCTTATTTGAAAAAAAAATGTCTATTGAGATTCTCTGTCCATTTTGAAATGAGATTTTTTTCTATTGAGTTGAATGAGTTTTTAATATATTTAACCACTTATCAGATATATGCTTTGCAAATGTTTTCCCTCATCCTGTAGACTGCTATTTTATTGTATTGATGGTTTCCTTTGCTGTACAGCCTTTTTGTTTGATGTAGGCTCACTTGTTTATTTTTGCTTTTGTTGCCTTTGCTTTTGGTGTCAAATCCAAAAAATCATTGCCAAGACCCATGTCAAGTTTACCTCATATTTTCTTCCAGGACTTTGATGGCTTCGGGTCTTACATTCACATCTCTAGTCCATTTGAGTTTATTTTTGTATGGTATAAGACTATGGACCAGTTTTTTCCTCTTGCATATGGTGGTCCAGTTTTCCCAACAACATTTACTGAAGCAACTTTTTCCCATTGTATATTGTTGCCTCCTTTGTCTTAGATTAATTATCCATATAATGCACTTTCCCCCCTGGACTCTCATTTCTGTTCCACTGATCTGTGTGCCTGTTTTTATGCCAGTACTATACTATTAGGATTATTAGAGCTTTGTAATATAATTTGAAATCAGGAAGCATGGTGCCTCCACCAGTTGGAGACATTTGGAGATGTCTGTTCCAAAGGCTATTTAGAATCTTCCATGATTTCATGTAAGTTTTAAGATTGGTCTACTGTGAAAAATGCCATTGGAATTTCAATAGATATTACATTGAACCTATGGATTGGCTTCTGTATTCTAGCCATTTTAACAATATTAAGTGTTCTAAGCCAGGAGTATGGGATATGTTTTCCCTTTATGTGATCTTCAATTTCTTTTTATCAGTGTTTTGCAGTTTTCGGTGTTCAGATCTTTCACCTCATTAGTTAAATTTATTCCTTAGTATTATATTCTTTTTGATGCAATTGTAAATGGGATTTTCTTAATTTCTTTTTTTGATACTTTGTTATTAGTGTATAGAAATGCAACGGGATGCCTGGGTGGCTCAGTTGGTTGAGTGGCTGCCTTCGGCTTGGGTCGTGGTCCCGGCGTCCTGGGATCGAGTCCCGTGTCGGGCTCCTTGCTCGGCGGGGAGCCTGCTTCCCTGTCTGCCTCTGCCTGCCACTCTGTCTGCCTGTGCTCGCTCGCTCTCTCTCCCTCTCTCTCTGACAAATAGATAAATTAAAAAAAAAGAAATGCAACTGATTTTTGTATATTGATTTGTATCCTACAACTTTATTGAATTAAATAAATTCTAATTTTTATGGACTCTAAGGTTTTCTATATATAATGTCATGTCATCCTCAAATAGAGACAGTTTTACTTCTTCTTTTATGATTTTATCTCTTTTCCTTGCCTCATTTTCTGGTTAAGACTTCTTGTACTATACTGAGTAAAAGTGGCAAGAGTAGGCACTCGTCTTGTTTCCAATCCTAAAGGAAAAGCTTTAAAGTTGCACTGTTGAGTGTGATCTTAGCTGTGGGGTTGTCATAAATGACCTTTATTATGTTGAGGTATGTTGCCTTTATACCCATTTTGTTGAGAGTTTTTATGAAAGGGTATTAAATTTTGTCAAATGTGCTTTCTGCAACTATTGAAGGGTAAAAACCATATAATCATTTCATTTTATTGATGTGATAGATCACATGGACTGATTTGTAAGCATTGAACCATCCTTACATCCCTGAAATAAATCCCGCTGATTGTGGTGTATGATCCTTTTAATGTATTGTCAAATTAAGTTTGCTAGTAGTTTGTTGAGAATTTTTGCATCCGTGTTCATCAGGGATGTTGGCCGGTGATCTTTTTTGTTGTGGTGTCCTCTGGTCTTGGTATCAGAGTCATGCTGGCCTTGAAGAATGAATTTGGAAGTATTCCACCCTCTTTGAATTTTTGTAAGAATTTGACAAGATGGGTGATAATTCTTTAAATGTGTAGTAGAATTCACCAAGAAAGCCATCTGCTCATAGACAAGTTTGTTAGGAGATTTTTTTTATTATTGATTCCATTTTCTTAGTAGTAATTGGTCTGCTCAGATTTTCTTTTAATTCATGGTTTGTTTTTTTTTTGTTTGTTTGTTTGTTTTTGCTGAGTCAACCAAAGGTGTTTTATTGCAAGGCAGGCACAGAGCATTCAGTCAGAGACGCCACAATTTCCATAAACCCAAACACAGAAGCAGGCCTTATTGTTGGATTCCTCCAAAATGAGCAGATCCACAGACAGACCTGGGCAACCCTATTGATGAGGTCAGCTGATCCAATTCCTGCTTTGCCTTGGAAAGTGGCATTTCCAAACTTTCCACTTATTGTTTTTTATTGGTTAGCTTACATTCAGGGTGTTTGAAGCTGCTTTTGATATTTATAATTTCTCCACCATTCTAACTGCAAGATCAGACAGGAATTAAATTTCAGCCTACAAGGTTTGTGTTTCTTTGTAGTGTAACATATATATCAAATATCATGCAAGAGCCCCAGGTATAATGTATGTTTGATTATATTTCAACTCCAAGCGATACCACATTGAGATCACTTCAGTAGCTAAACAAATGTGACTCGGGCCATTATCTGGATCCAAAACTTGAGGGAAAAGAAAGAAAGAAAGAAAGAGAGAGAGAGGGAAGGAGGGAGGGACGGGGGAAGGGAGGGAGGGAGGAAGGAAGGAAGGAAAGAAGGAAGGAAGGAAGGAATATTTTTATGGTATTTCCATAAAAATACCTTTATAGTATTTTTATGGTTTCAGGTCTCACATTTATGTCTTTAATTCATACTGAGTTTATGGTGTTAGAAAGTGGTCCAGTTTCATTCTTTTACATATAGCTGTCTGGTTTCCTGGCACCATTTATTGAGGAGACTGTCTTTTCCCATTGTATAGTCTTGCCTCCTTTGTGGTAAGATTAATTGACCATATAGTCATGGATTTATCTCTGGGCTCTTTCTTGTGTTCTAGTGATCTCTGTGTCTATCTTTGCGATGGTACCATACTGTTTTGATTACTACAGCTGTAGTATATGTCTTGAAATGCAGGATTGTGACACCTCCAGCTTTGTTCTTGTTTCTCAAGGTTGCTTTTGATATTTGGGATCTTTTGTGCTTCCATACATATTTTAGGATTACTTGTTCTAGTTTTCTGTCACGTGGGCTTCTTTTTTAGTTCCTTGAGGTGTGATGTTAGGTTGTTCATTTGAAATTTTTTTCTTAACACGGACATAGAGTACTATGAACCTCCACCATAAAACTGCTTTTGTTCCATCCAATATGTTTTGAGATGTTGTATTTCTATTTTCATTTCTGTTGAGATTTCTTGAGATTTCTCTTTTGATTTATTCATTGACCCATTGGTTGTTCAGAATCATGTTGTTTAATTTCCACATATCTGTGTATCTTCCACTGTTTCCTGTAATTGGCTTCTAGTTTTATACCATTGTGTTTGGAAAAGATGCTTCTAATGTTTTCAATCTTTTTAAATTTATTAAGGCTTTTCTTTGTAGTCTAACATATGATTTCTCCTGGAGAATATTCCATGTGTACACAAGAAGTATGTATATTTTGTTGCTTTTAGATAGAATGTTCTGTAAATACATATTAAGTCTATCTGGTCAACATTTCATTGAAGTCCAAAACCCCCCTTATTCATTTTCTGTTTGGTTGGTCCATCTATTGGTGAAAGTAGGGTCCTTAAATAACACTGTTTTGCTGTCTCTTTCCTCTTTTCAGCCTATTAATATTTGCTTTGTATATTTAGGTGCTCCTATATTGGGTGAACAAATGTTTATAAGTGCTATGTCTTCTTGTTGCATTCTTCTATTTATCATTATATAATGACCTTCTTTGTCTCTTACTAGAGTCTTTGTCTTAATCTATTTTGTCTTACATAAGTATACTACCCCAACTTTCTTCTGGTTTCCATTCGTATGGAATATCCTTTCTATCCTTCACTCTGTCTGCATGTGTCCTTAAAGCTGAGGTAAGTCTCTTGTAAACTGCGTATGTTTGGGTCCTGTCCTTTTATTTTCTATAACTCGAAATGAGATTCATTATTATGAAATAATATACTTAAATAATAAATGCCATTTACCATTAACATTATTATGGGGAGTAATAAATACCAAAATATTTCCTGTATTCATTTGGCTATTGTGCTAATCATGGAAGTGATTTTTGAAAAAGATAAATTTGATCAAGTAAGTCTTGGTTAACTCTGCGATGAAAGAAGTGAAGAAATCCCTTTTCTGATTCCTTCTGCTCTTTGTTGCTCACTCTGCTCCGACCATACGGGCTTTCTCATTTTTTAACTTGCTAGGGACCTTCTCCCGGAACCATCATTCTGGCTATTCTTCTGACTGAAAATTCTCCTTTGAGATATGGTTTGGGAAATTCTCCCTCCTCACAGAAGCCTGACTGTTCCAGTGTAGCAATGCACTTGCCACCATTCCCTCATTTCTCTCCTTTTCTCTACTTTTTTCCTTTTCATATAGTGACAATGGTTCCCTTCTCGACCAAACTCTGGACAGGCTCCCCTGAGCTCTTTTTCAACCTAGGCCCTGAATAGTTTTTCTTTTCTTCTCTTTCTTTCTTTACCAATTTACTGCTCTTTGGCTCTGGTTTTCTTTGACAATAGTACTTATCAGCTTCTACCAAGTCACATAGTTTAATTACTATATATACTATTTATTGTCTGGCTGCACCTATTAGAATGTAAGCATCATGAGGCAGGGATCTTTTTTTTCTCAGAAGCACTTAGAAAACTGATTGGCATGTAAAAGGAACTCTCTTGTATCTGTTGAATTTCTTTTTTTTTTCTTTTTGTCTTTTTTTTCCATTTTTTTTCAGTGTTCCAGCATTCATTGTTTATGCATCAAAGCCAGTGCTCCATGCAATATGTGCCCTCCATAATACCCACCACCAGGCTCACCCAACCCCCACCCCCTCCACAACACTCAGTTTGTTCCTCAGAGTCCACAGTCTCTCATGGTTTGTCTTCCCCTCCAATTTCCCCCAACTCACTTCTCCTCTCCATCCCCCAATGTCCTCCGTGTTATTCCTTATGCTTCACAAGTAAGTGAAACCATATGATAATTGACTCTCTCTGCTTGACTTATTTCACTCTGAATAATCTCTTCCAGTCCCATCCATATTGATACAAAAGTTGGGTATTCATCTTTTCTGATGGAGGCATAATACTCCATTGTATATATGGACCATATCTTCTTTATCCATTCGTCCACTGAAGGGCATCTTGGCTCTTTCCATGGTTTGGTGACTGTGGTCATTGCTGCTATGAACACCGGGGTACAGATGGCCCTTCTTTTCACTACGTCAGAATTTCTTTGGCTTGAAATCAAATCAACCACTATTGTGTCCTATTGTGATGTACCTAGCTCTTGTACAGAAAGGAAAAAGGGGAAATTATTTTCTTCCAGTCAATTAAAGAATTAATTACTTCAAATTCATGACTTGTGTTATATATATCTGTTCATGGCATTTGATGTGCCTTAAATCAATGGTCAATATACGTCTCCAGTTATTATCATAGTTTGTATGGTACCCATAATGTACATATGTGATTCACACTTGAGATAATTGCACTTACTTTCCTGATAAGACTAAGGGTGTAGGAACTGCCTTTCTAGATTTAGCCAGAAAAGGGAAAAGAAAAAATCCAAAGCGGATGCGGTTGGGGACTTGGTGAAACTGAAAGCTGCGAGAACAGAAAGAAGAGTCCCTGCCTTGAATTAAGCCCATGCTGATTTACTATTAAGAAGATCCAAATCTGACATATTACCACAAGGCAATGCATTTTAAAAGATTTTTAGTCTTATTTAGGATTGTGTAAAAGGAAAGGTCCCACATTATCCAGTAAGCTGTTATTTCAATATTGGAAAAATTTAAATATCATCATAGGATACAGTATAAGAGTCTGTTAAATAGTAAAATTTGAACATGCTGGCCCCAGGAAAGATTTTTAATAGTGTTACTCAAAAAAAGCTAGAACATGCATACTATCCCCAGGTATACTTATAACTTAGGTCTGAGACTAAGATCCTGCCAAAAAGGAACAGGTTAAGAACTTTTCCTTTGTTTATCCTCCTGCTACATTTTTATAGAACCCTATGATGACAATAGAGAATGAGAGAAGCTGTAAAGAGATGTAAGTAGAGCTGAATTTGGGGTAACTAGGTTTAGGCCAATCCTCCTTAACAACAGAAGAGTTAGAATCTGCATTTAAAGTAAAATTTGAACTATGCTACTAAGCAGTTCATTACCTAAAACTAGCAACAAGGAGTACAATACAATGATATGAAAATTGAAACCTATTTAATTCCCTGTCCTTGTGCTAAACAATATCGAGACAAACACGTATAGTTACATCCTGTGTCAAACAATAAACAAAAGTAAAAATAACTTAGCTATTTGATCCAGGAAATATTTGCTTCTAAAAAATAACAAAGAATAAATTAAAATAGCTTATTCATCTAAATGAACGTGATGTTCATCAAGGCTCCTTTCGAGATCATCACCTTGTTGTATTCAATAATCCATAATAATTATACCATAAACTCAACTTGGCCCAACCAGTTCTCTGCCTGTCAGGACCCTCTTTAAAATCATCCAGCCAAAAGGCCCTAAAACTTCACTAATATCCCCCCTTAAGTTCTTCATTTTAAGATGGTACTAAGACTGTCGAGGTAGAGTCCTCCAGTAGGTCTAATAAACAGTTTTGCTTGATCAGTAGATGCCTCTGTTGGTCTTTGGGGAGGACAATGTTTAACAGCTGTAACCAATTTAGTGTTGAAACAAAAGGAACAAGTGTCAATGTCCAGTAGACTAAGACCACTCCAAATACAATTAAAGTTGAAAAAAATGGGGCCTGGGGGTAGTAATCATTACAACAACAACAAAATGCACACTATGGGGATTCGTTGGTATGACCCCGACAGGGTGTTAGAAATGCATTAGAAAATTGGGTCTTTGGGGCACCTGGGTGTCTCAGTTAAGTGTCTGCCTTTGGCTCAAGTCATGATCTCAGTATCCTGGGAGCAAGTTTTTCACTGGGCTCCCAGCTCATCGGGGAGCCTGCTTCCTTCTCCTCCCTCTCCCATTCTCTCTCTTTCTCTCTATCTCTCTCAAATAAATAAACTCTTAAATAAAATTGAGGCTTTTATCAGGTGATTTGGGGACAGCTTGAAGGAAGCTTTGGATTGCATGTTGAATGTTGTTTGTGGATTGGATGTTGTCAGGAATTGGAGGCCGTCCTAGGGTTGGCTACTTTTTTAGCTCTCTATTGCTACATAACAAACTCCTACAAATTTAGCAGCTTAAAACAGTATACATTTACCTCACCATTCTCGGAGTCAGCGCTCTAGACATAACTAAGATGAATCCTCTGCTTTAGATCTTCTCACAGGGCTGTAACCAAGGTGTCACTTGGGGCTGTAATCTCATTTTAAGGTTCACTAGGGGAAGGACTCATTTCCATTTTCCTGTGCTTATTGGCAGAATTCAGTTCTCTTATGAGTTGTCATACTGAGGACCTTAGTTCCTCACTGGCTGGAGGCCACCTTCAGTTCATTGTCACATGGATTTCTCTGTATGGCAACTTACTTCATTAAAGTGAGCAAGAGACAGCTAATCAATAGAGTCTACTGGCAAAATGAGAATTTAAATCTTACGTAATGTAATCGTGGACATAAAATGTCATCATCTTTGCCATAGTCCACTGGTTCAAAGCAAGTTCAGGGACCCTGTCTACATTCAAGGGACAGGGATTACACATAGGTGTGACAGCTGGTGGTTGGGATAATGGGATCATTATCCCATCCTTAAGTTGCTTCAAGCATCTTAAGGAATCTTCTCTAGGACAAGGGAAGAATAGAGCATGGCTAAAGCCTATGATTAGGGAAGAAGGAGTGCTTACTCATATTAACCAGGATAGGAGGCTATTTGGTCATTTTTATACTTTTGATAATGTTTTCATTTTTATCTGTTTATACATTAATATGGAGTGGGCTTTCTTTGGTCTGCATCCATCCATAGTCACAGAGGTTGGTGACATCTGTGGTATTGTCTGATGCCGATGTCCTATAAAATTATTTATGTTCAACAGAAGAATGCCAAGGAACAAGATCAGCAGCTAACAAGACCGGAGCTTAACTGATGGTTCAAGAGCAGTTCCTAGCTACTAGAGGCTGCTTTTGTCTTGCTCACAAGAAATAAATTAGGTTCCATAATAGAGGAATAGCAAATCTTAGAAAGCAGGGAAGGAAAAAATATATACAAATCAGATCACAGATCATTATCTAGATAAACAAGACTAATTATTCAAGTCACATCTTCAGTGAAATGGATTTCAGGGGTGCCTGGGTGGCTCAGTCAGTTAAGCAGCTCCCTTCAGCTCAGCTCAGGGTCCTAGGGTTCTGGGATTGAGCCCTGTATCCAGGTTTCCTCCTCTGCGGGGGGCCTGCTTCTCCCTCTCCCTCTGCCTGCTGCTCCTCCTGCTTGTGCTCTCTCTCTCTGTGTCAAATAAATAAATAAAACCTTTAAAAATGGATTTGATATAAAAAATAAAAAAATTAAAAAATTAAATAAAAATGGATTTGAAAATGGTCTCTCAGGATATAAAATGCACAGATTTATCCTGTACAATTTTACATAAGCTACCATTACAAACATAGTTTCATTCAGTACTATGAATATATATTTCTTAAAATTATTTTTGTTTGGTTTCCTAAAGACTTAAGTTAGAAAATAATGAGAGATACATGAAACAAAAGAACTTTACATTGTCAACTTTCAGGTTTCTGTTGCTCAAAACTGGCATAGCAGGAATTTCAACAAGGTTTTTATTTTTCTATCTTAGAAAAGAACTTGGAAAAAGGAATTTGAAAATACTAGCAAGTGTGACAGTTTAAATATAATCAAATAAAAAATTAGTGATTGCAATGGTGTTTCCAAGGCCTATGGTTGAAGAAGATGGTGCAGAATGGGGAGATTAAGCATCTCCCTTCCATGTACAGGAAAGTCAGGTGATAAAACTTTGTTGGTCTGTCATGAGAACAATTATATACTTGAAAAAGTTTCCCTGTGGAATCTACAGTCATGACATCAAACTAGCTGTTTCTGTCAGGAAACCATGATAAGAGAAGGTAAGAATGGTCAAGTGGTACTAGTTGTTTACGGAAGTGATGGGTAATCCATGGTCAAGATACCCAAATTGTTCCCAGGCAATTGTCTTTCCAAGTGTATTTGAAGCATATCTGGAGAGACCAAGGCTGCTTCTTTCGTTTCTTGACTATTTAATTTGCTCTAGAGTGTCTGAGTCAGATTAATCTAAAAAAAAAACCAAAAACCTGCTTCCCACCCCTGCATATGCTCATTAATCAGATTCTTTTCTACACTTTTTTGTCTCATGTGCTACACACAACAGTCATTCAAGTGTCAAAGGCACAGTTCTCATTTACATTCTGTTTCTTGTTCGTTTTCCTAAAAGAATCTTCACTGCCTGGTTTTTTGTTTTTCAAGTCTCGGGGAAAATAGTCTTAGCATTCTAGCGTCTTCACTGAAAACACCTCTGCTCCTATCCCAAGTCCCCAGGAGGGACTGTTCAGCTGTAATTTGATAGTAACTTGCTCCTGCCCACATCAAAGTACTTAAGCTTTCATCATTGAGTACCTGATCTCTCTTTCCCTCCACTAAGAAAAGTATTTCAAACTTATAAATAAAGGGTTTGCTCTGTTTTCTTTCTGTATTTTGGTGGAACATTGTTAGGCGCAGCTAGTGATTATCTGATCCCTAGGAGTTTGTGTCTTTGTTTAACTTGCTATTGTATTATTGATTTAGAGGCTATATAACTCTGTTAGAATAGTCATTAACTGGTAGACTAAAATGATGCTTGTCCTATAGCAATGCAGTCCTATTGCCCTATATGACATTATCTAGGCTTATAACTAAATTAGTAATCTTGTTCAAGTATTCATTCTCTTCCAATTCTCTTGGAATCAACCTTGCTGGTTCCATCATTAATGAGTGAATTAAAGATTTGACATCGATTCAATTTATGTTCGTAGATAAGTTAGATATTCAACTTTTTGAAAATTCTACTCTGACACCACTAATCTCTTAAAGTCTCTGCCTTTCAACCCTGTACTCAATGTTTGGAATATAGCAGGTGCTCAGGAAATGTTTATGGAGGGTTTGAGGTGAATATTGCAGGAAAAGAAACTGGACTTAGGATGAGAACTTCTTTAAATTCAAATGATTTCTGGTGTAGTAGTGAAATTGGATTGAAAAAACTCAGTTTTTAAATTCTTAGTCCAAGGATATTTCTAATGGAACATGATAGCTTGAACACCATATATAGGACTAGATATTCAAATACTATGGTTACCACATGCTTGGACCAAAATATTCTGTTACCTGAAATAAAACTGAAAAATGGCGAAACTGCTTTAAACTTTATTATAATATTCAATCACCTTTATGAATGTCAAAATTATGTATAACGGTAATGTAAAGTAGGTAACAAAATAATATCACCCATTACATACTTAGGGAACAGTTTTATTACTATACTACCCAGATGTTAACATTTCAATAAGAAAATGTAATAAATATGAATTATTTTTAGAAAAAAGAGCACAGCAAGTCATAATAGTGCCATATTTTTTCAATTTTTATGAATCATAATATTTATATTACAGTTTCAAAAATGTGCATTTGTAGAACAAGAGAGAACATCACACAATCTGGCATAAACTTACACTGTCTTTCAGAAGATTAATTCTAAAAATCTGGCCAAATAATGCCCTCAATTTTATGTAAAATCAGAGAGGCAGAGACAGACAGAAACCACATAGTTGTTCATGAAAGTGTCTTGCGAAACTGACTTTTGATTGAAATCATTTAGGACTTCTTAAATAAATATATATGCCATCATAATCAAAAATTTTTTATAGACATGCTTGTCTATAACAAAATGAGATACAAGGGAACAATGCTTTCTCTAAATACATATAAATGTCCTATAAATAATCATCATAAAAATCTCTCATAAGGATATTTAAAATTAAATATAATCAATAATACAAATAATCAGACATATTTTTTCTGATATTTGACAATTTTCCTTGTAAGTTCTTTATAGGGCCCTGGGAGGAATTTGAGACTAAACAGAGCATTGCCTCTGCCCTCAAAAAGATTTCATTTTCATGACAAAATATGTAGAAAAAAAATAACCATGAAAAACAAAGTGATAAAAACTCCTCCCAAAAGAGAAATGGCACTTTCCCAAGGAGGTAATTATCATGAAAAGACAACATTTAAACTGACCCCTGAATCCCTTCTTGGCCTTTTAGCTAAGATCAAGTGTAAACTGACCCTTGAAACTGTGTTTATTCGTTCATTCGACAAACTTTGAATGAATTTCTTCTCCTTTTGAGTAAAATGTAATGCTGTGAAGGTGAAGGACATTGCTCTTGACTTCAAGAACCGTACATTCTAAAGACAGAGACAAAAACTAGCAAAGGGAAACATACCAAGAGCTCTGTTGGAGCCGTTTGCAAGCATCCCTGGGAATAGAAGGGAGCGGTCAACTCAACATGAGTTACAGGGATAACCAGGAAAAGGAGGGCCTTAAAGGCATAGAAATGGAGGGTAAGTTCAGGAATTGAAAATGACTAAAAAATGTTCACATGAGAAAATGGTCATGATATCATAAATGAAAAGAGAAAGAGAGGGAGAGAATGCAAAACAATGATCTTCATGTCAACATTAGTAGACCCACACCCATTTACAGAGGAAAGAGGCCCTAATGAGAACAGTGGTTCTCTGGGGCTAATGAGATTATAGATGATTTTCATTTCCTTGCTTACACTTTTTATGGTCAAATCAGTTGCAACATATCTTTAATGAAGAAAAAATGATAAAGGCTATTTTAAAAAGTGGCCACGGGTGTGTGGAGCACCATTTTTTATTGTGTATGATAATAAGAGCTAGATGAAAATACCTCCCGGCGATTGTGGCAGTGCTTAGATTGGCCTGCAGGGGACTTCACTTTCCTAGGTTAGCAATTCTGAGTTAATCTCCGAGCTCCCAAATGTCACTGTCTGCATTCTGTGTGGCTGCTAGACAATCAGTAGGAGTCCCAGATTTGGTTTCTGGTAGCTGTTAAGTGGAGTCTTAATGAGTCTTAATGTCACAATGAGGAGGGAATATGACTTCTGTTAAAAGCTATTCAGGAGCAACAGAATTGACAACTCAACCTTCTGAAAACCACGAGCAGGGACCCTGGGTGGCTCAGCTGGTTAAGTGTCTGACTCTTGATTTCAGCTCAAGTCATGATCTCAGGATCATGGGATTAAGCCTCTCTTTGAGCTCCCTGAGCAGCATGGAGTTGGCTTGAGATTCTCTCTCCCTTTCCCTCTTCCCTTCCCCATGCTCACGCTCCAAATTAATTGATTAATTAATCTTTTAAAATAAATAATTTTAGTATATGTGCTGCCAAAGTGAGCATAATCTTTAAAATAAATAAACAAATAAAAGGTATAAAGGACTTACCCTTAAAATTAGAATATTCCGTCATTCACTTTCATATACTTAGAAGTTTATGGGCCTGTAAACTGGCCTAAAACTGTGGGAGAGCTTCAAGTCTCAATTTCACTAAATGTAAGGAGTCGGGAAACTAAAATAACCCAAATTTTAAGAAATGTTTAGAAATACTTTATTCTTCTTTTTTAAAGATTTTATTTATTTATTTGACAGATCACAAGTAGGCAGAGAGGCACACAGAGAAAGAGAGAGGAAGGGAAGCAGGCTCCTCGCCGAGCAGAGAGCCTGACACGGGGCTTGATCCCAGGACCCCGGGATCATGACCCGAGCCGAAGACAGAGGCTTTAACCCACTGAGCCAGCCAGGCGCCCCAAGAAATACTTCATTCTTGAAAAAGTATTGATTTTTAATTATTTGGAAGACTCACTTAAGTGGATCATTTCCTGACCATGTTAGAAAAATACAATTATTGTATACCCAGCCATAGTATAAAACACTAGCATTCCTCTTATTAATTATGGTGTTTCCATTTGACAAAATTTTTAATTTGTTTGTTTCATTTGGCACTGAAAAACAGTCTGAGAAAAGCAAGAGACATGCAAGAGCTTTTAAAGTTGGAATAATTTTTTTTTACAGTCTGCATATTTTTTATTTATTTATTTTTTTTTAGTCTTTTTATTTTTCTATTTTTTATTTTTTTTATTTTTATTTATTTTTTTTATAAACAATTTTTTATCCCCAGGGGTACATGTCTGTGAATCGCCAGGTTTACACACTTCACAGCACTAACCATAGCACATACCCTCCCCAATGTCCATTACCCCACCCACCTTTCCCGACCCCCTCCCCCCAGCAACCCTCAGTTTGTTTTGTGAGATTAAGAGTCACTTATGGTTTGTCTCCCTCC
>PISX010034217.1:0-14237 GCA_004024625.1 Mellivora capensis
TTCCTTCACTTGGTTCTTCTTTTGGGCTCTACCTCTCAATCATATTATCAGGAAACTTTTATAGATAAAGGGCCAATGTGAATTTAGTGGCCTTCTTATCTCTTTTCTTTCAGTTACTGAGAATTTTCTTGTTTGAAGGGAACCACCTCGACCAGTCACACTTTCACCAGAGGCACACAATTACTTCTCTGGTGGAGATACAAAGACCTTATCATTTATCCCAAGGATACAGTTATGAAATGCCTTTGCAGCATTAGAGCTTCTCACAGAAAATACTGAGCATCTCACCTCAAATTCTCCCCCTACTCATTCCTACTTCCTGTCTGCTTTCTTGTAGGTGTTTTCTTTCTTCCCCTCAAGCACACTATTATACTTCCTACATGTTAATCTCTTGCAAAACACATCTGTGGCAAGTACTTACCTCAAAGAATTGTTGTAAAGACTAAAGCAAGTACATACATTATAATAGCTTGTAAAATACTCTCAATCATTATTACATTTTATGCTTCTTAAGTTTCCCAATTGTTACTGTAGTTTTAGTAGCTGAACTTTAACTCATAGCTTTTATTTATAGAAGATACAGTTTTAAGTGTAGAGAAACTTTGGCTGTATCCTTAGGCATTTATTATTTGATTCAGATGCTTTATTATTTTAGATTTAAATTTTCTTTATCTGCTATCACTTAATATTTAAATTTTCTAGCTGCATTTTCTAGTAGTATTTAATTTTTTTTTAAGATTTAAATTTTCTGATTAAATTTTAGTACTAACAAGACAAATGAAAACAAGTGAATAATATGGCAAGGGTTATTCTCAAGAGATAAAAGTACTTTAGTTGTGCTGTGAATGAAATAAATATTGCCAATTCTTTAGTAAATTAATAATTCTATCAAGAAAAAATCAATTATTCTTTCTTCACATTAGAAACTTATATTTTTATTCTAGTGAGGTAAATGGCATTGCCATGTTTTGTAAAAATCACTCTTCTGTACTTGATTAATACTTTTATCACACCTATACAATAGAAAGTGATCAATAAATATGAATTTCTTTCCCCCTAACCATCAGCCGTGCTATAGGACTTCACCACTGTTTCATATCCTCCTTGCTTATTATCACTAAAGCTATTATTGGTAGTTATTAGAATTCCACTTAAGTATCATTTTCTCCCCAACAAACATTTTAGACTAATCCCCAGTTAGGAAGATCTTTACTTTATAATTACACAAGTATTTTTCACTTCAATCCTTCCTTTCTTTTATGTAATCTATATGAGTTTCAATTTCTTTCTCAATCGAATAATATGTATTTTCTGTCTAAAAGTTAAAGACTCTAGTTCTCCAGTAGTATGAATTCATAATGTGAATATCCCTTGGCTGAAGATGGCATCATCTTATTGCCTGTGAGTTGTTTGGTGAATGATAATACAGTGCTAAGGAGGTTAGGTTAAAATTTGTTTAAGCCCTAGTTAACTGCTATTAGCCAATAGTCATAGACTAAACTAGCTCAATAAACAATGGGAGCAAGTGTTTTCATTTATAAATAAGATGTAGGAAAAAGACAGAATAACTTACCCCAAAAGCCTATAATATAATGGGAAAAAAATGCAAAGATTTAGAGTGCAAATTCTTAGTGTATGAGTAAGATCCTTTATAGTTTCTTGTATTTTTGAGTTTCGCTCATCTCTCATAAGCACTGTGCTCATTCCTCTTAAAATAACATTGATTGGATCAGGAACCATGTATTTTCTTTCTTTTTAATATGCATACATTTTATTCAGTTGAATGGTCTTAAATATTTTAGTTAAAATCTTCGGGGACTATAAAAATACAGTGACCTTTCCAGAGTTAATGGAAAATTTATGTAGATGTATTTCCTCACTTCTTTTAAGGGGAAATATAAGCAAAATGAGCTTTTCACATTCATAATGGGATATTTACAAAATAATTCATTTGTTCTGTTTTTAGAGGATCTTGAGAAAAGCACTCAGATTCTCCAGTATCTGGAGGTAGAGAGGATCAAAAACACATCCAAACTGAGAAGTTCAGGGTCACTTCTGTATTGAAAATATTTAGTGACCTATGAGTAGGCTGGAGTTCAAGGATTATAGGAGGATTATTCTAGTAAATGTGTATATATTTAACTGTTAGTTGGGATAAACCACCATTTTTTCTTCATATTTTTTAAATATTTTATTTATTTGAGAGAGAGAGAGAGAGAGAGCACAAGAAGGGGAGAGTCAGAGGGAGAAGCAGACTCCCTGCTGAGCAGAGAGCCTGATGCAGGACTCAATCCCAGGACTCCAGGATCATGACCTGAGCCAAAGGCAGTCGCTTAACCAACTGAGCCACCCAGGCACCCTTTTCCTTCCTATTCTTTTTTTTTTTTAATTTTTATTTTTTATAAACATATTTTTATCCCCAGGGGTACATGTCTGTGAATCGCCAGGTTTACACACTTCACAGCACTAACCATAGCACATACCCTCCCCAATGTCCATTACCCCACCCCCCTTTCTCAACCCCCTCCCCCCAGCACCCCTCAGTTTGTTTTGTGAGATTAAGAGTCACTTATGGTTTGTCTCCCTCCCAATCCCATCTTGTTTCTTTTCTTCTTTTTCTACCCCCTTAGTCCCCCATGTTGCATCTCCACTTCTTCATATTAGGGAGATCATATGATAGTTGTCTTTCTCTGATTGACTTATTTCGCTAAGCATAATGTTAGTATTTTTTTAAGGCTTTGTTTATTTGACAGGGAGAGACAGAGTGAGAGAAAGAACGCAAGCAAGGGGAGTGGGAGAGGGAGAATCAGGCTTCCCGCGACTCGGGGCTCAATCCCAGCACCCTGGGATCATGACCTGAGCCAAAGGCAGATGCTTAACAACTGAGCCACCTAGGTGCCTGGGAATATTAGTATTTTGAGGAGGGATTTTACCCATCACTTTTAATAAGATCACTCTTGCTGTCATTTGAAAAAAGTGAAAAACTATAAAGATTGAGTATAGCAGATTAGCTAAGCACCCACTTTAATTCAGATGAAAAAGAATTATCTTGGGTTGGATTAATGTGATAACAGTGGATGTGGTGAATGACTAGATTTTGGACTAAGTTTTTAGTTAGAGAAAGCAAGGAGGCAAAGATGCCAACACAATTTTGGCCTGATGTAGTACAAGCTAAAATAGAAATACGTAATAAGCAGGTACTATGTACTAGGCATGATGTTAATAATTTTATGTACTTTTCTCATTTTTATCTTTTAGATAATTCAAGAAGTGTTTAATGAGTTGGTTAAGTGATGATAATAACACATACAAGCAAGGAAGCATAAAGCAACAAGCATATTAAAGAAAACATAAGTAGTTTGATATGACTCCATTGTTGCTACAATGCTTGAGATTGGACTTTTGAGGGAGCCACTAGAGTGTGATATTATTTGCATCTTATAAAAAGGACTATAGATTTTAATTAAAGAAAATATGGAAAGCAAAAAGGGAAAATGTTTTCAAAGGCCAGAACTAAAATACTGAGAACTATGGAACATTAGCAAGTTACCTAAAAGTATGGGCAAAATGAAACCTGTAATTCCATAGAGAGGCAAGAGAGCATTTAAAACTACTTGAGTAAGATCCCAAATCTGCCTCTTTTAACTATAGGACTTTGAAAACATATTTTTATCTAATTATGGTAAGTAGAATATATGTCTTAGCCAAAATTAGAATATTTAGAGTGATGGAAGATGGAGAGAATGTATTTTATTAGCATGACAACCTATCAACGTTATTAAGTCTCAGATTGATTCAGGCTTGATTTTATAATCCAGCTTCACTTTTTTTTTTTTAAGGTAGTGTAGCTTTAAACCGGTTATGCAAAAACTTTAAGTTTCAATTTCTTCATCTCTAAAGTGAAAGCTAAAATAATACATTCTACATAGAGTTGTCTTGAAGAAATTTTGACAAAAATGTACAAAAAAACACTTTTTGTTATCACTGATACATAAATGCTCAATAAATAGTATCTATTGTGTCACTAATATGACTATCATTATCAGTCACTTACAGTATCCCAGGCTCTGTGATCTCTCTTTTATAAGTGTCACTACTGATTTTGAATTCAACCCTGTAGGACATGTGGCTTATCATTATTTTACAAATGAGGAGACAGGAAAAAAATTACAAGAGGTCTAATAATTAGAAAGTGGTGGAACCAGATTTTGAATTGATTTATAAAACCAACCTCTTTCAAAATATTTTTTTGCTGTACTAGTACATATCCAAAGACTAGTTGAGACACTTCTAACTTAAAAAAAAGTTTCAGTAGAACACCCCCACACAAGTTTGACTTAGCTCTTCAGATTTTGCCTAGTATGTATTAATTTAGAAATAAATTCACCATGTCCATAATTCACAGGGAAAAACTGAGTTAAATATTGTGTATGTAGGATTACTAATTTCTATGTTAGAATAAATCTTGTATAGATGCCTTGTAATAAATATATCTTCCTTCAGCTACAAAGAATTGTTGGGTTTATTTTTTGTTTAACATATATATGCAAATTATAATTATTTTCACATTCAGACTGTGCATAGTATATCACAATTAACCAATTTAACAAAGTTAGCTCTGTGACTCAGACTAATGCACTTTCTAATTATAATATAGCAGCAGGAATAATAACTTTGAAACTCTCATAAAATCAATGCTTTCAATAAGCATAAAACTGAAGTAAAATAAAAAAGAGCTCATTAAAAAGTTCTACTTTAATAGCACAATACCATATTTTTTCCAGTAAAAAATCCTTCAGGACTGAGTAATGCACTCCAAACCTGAATTTTTTAATTTTGAGAATTATGATCTAACAAGCTGCTAAATGATGACAATAATAGCATACTTCACAAACCACCTAAAGTCTTACCAAATCTACTGCGACTTTTATTTTGAATAAAATAAATGTTTCCCAAATTTTTAAAACCTAACACAAAGCTTTAGTCAATTAAAAAATAATTTGGTCTCTTCAGAATACAGATACAATTTCTCTATTATTGTTAAACAAATATATTCTGAACAACTTTGGAAATTATAGAACATCGCAGCTTCACAGATCTCATGATTTTATGTCCATAGGAAATTTTCTCACCATGTCCTATCAGTTCTTCACAATGTTTTGCTAATGTTTTCTCTATTTCATTCCCACTGCAACCATTTAATTTACTTTAAACACAGGCTGTCCTCAGCCTCCCTCCTGTTCCTGGTCTCTTCCCTGTTCAATCCATTCCACATCGCTGCCAGTGTATGCTCTACAAGGCTTCTGTCATATAGTTCCCAGCTTAAAACTTAACATTTAAAAGAAGAAGTTGGCATTTTTGAACCCAGCTTTAAGGCCAAAATAATGTTCTATTGACTTTCCATCTCATGCATTATAATTTTTTTTTCTCTCTCTCTGCCCTCCCCACTGCCCATCTCTGTTTCTATCTCTGTCTTTCATTAGCAACAGCTAAATTAATTGAAATCTCACAATGCTGAATGCCCCTACAAGATACTCCTATCCTTTTCCAAGGCAATAATCACAGGCTCTCCACTAGTATAACTGTTTTGGGGAACCTCTGCTGTAATCTATGCCTCCATTCCTTCCACATAAATTAGAAGAAAACTCTCAGAACTCTCAAGGCATCTCTTTCATCCAACTGTAATCCTCATGCCTTATTTATTTTTTATTTACATTTACTTTCCTCATAGCACTCTTTAGACATTCTCACTTTACCCTCCAGAACTAAAGCTTCAGTCTTCAAGTCTTTCTAGTCTCAAATTCTGTGAACGTTGAATTCTCTTTCTTACTTGGAATGAAACCTGGCTATACACTAAGTGTTCCTTGTAGATTTTTAAGTAAGGCCATTATTTTTCTGCCATAATATGCATAGCAGAGCATCGAGAAGATCAAAATAAGCTCTATGTGTTTACTGCTGCTTCCATTTTATTTTTCATTTCTCCTCCCAGATTTTGATCCCATATTATCAGATCTCTTCCAATATGCCTTTTAGAGTCATGTACTGTCTGTGACACCTAACCATCCTTTGAACCTTGAAGATCTTAGCTTTTGGACTCTTGTTACTCTAATCCACATTGCTCTTGTCATTGTATTTTGTGATTTAATAAATATGAAGATGATCCTTCTAGAACCCAACTTCTCATTTCCATTACCTCCTCTTATTCCATAGTTTCATCTTCCACCTAATATGAGGCCCACTGCTTATTGTCAGAACTCAAATTTATCATCACCATGAAGTTTAATGCCTCCACAATGTTAGTTTCAAACATCCCACTCTCTAACTACCATCAACATTCTTACCATCCTAACCTCAGTAAATATTGGACTTCACTGACAGTTCAATATATTTACCTAACATATTTTACCTGACCTTCAACCTGATATTCCCATATTTCCTTTTCAGGGAAGTAAAGAAAGTATATATCTACATGTTCATGATTGATGTGATGAGAAACCAAAGCAAAACAAAAACCAGTAAAATTCAGGTCCAGGGTATAGTCAATATAATATTAGTTCTCTTTCTCCCCCCCCATTCTCATATACAGCTATGTCAATATAATGTACATATATATCAATACATGAGTATATAATTCATATATGTATGCATACATATATAATTTTAGAACAAACTTCAGATACATGAACATATACTCTCAACACATAAAACTAATAAATATTTATCACCCTGAACATGTAACTAATTTATATATAATAAAAATAACTAAATAGCAAAAGAAATCACAATAATATTTTACTTGCAAGCACCATACCAAAGTGATCAAGAACATAGGTTCAGCGATTAGATTGTAAATCTGTTACATGATAATGATTTAACTTAGAATTAGGACAAATACAGATGGGCTTGCAAGTGTGGTCTTCCAGGGAAATAACAGACAGGTTAAATCATGCCCATTTGCTGGGAATGTGGCTTCGAAGGGGATTTTTCTCCTTTTTTGTCCCACTCCAGTAGGTTGTTTTGTTTGTTTATTCATTTTATTTTTTAGATTCCACATTTGATTGAAATCATATGATATTTGTCTTTCTTACTCCGACTTATTTCACTTAGCATAATACTCTATCCATGTTGTTGCAAATGGCAAGATCTCATCATTTCTTATGGCTTCATAATATTCCAATGTATGTGTATTACATCTTCCTTATTCATTCATCAGGTAGTGGACACTTAGGTTGCTTCCTATCTTGACTATTGTAAATAATGTTGCAATAAACATTGAGGTATATATATATTTTGAATAAGTATTTTCACTTCCTTTGGGTAAATACCCAGTAGTGGAATTATAGGATCATATGTTAATTCTGTTTTTAATTGTGTGAAGAACACTCATGAATCAACAATTGCTTATAATATGATATAGCAATTGCAGCACAACAAACCTTCCCCAACTGTAGTGACTTAAACCCAACCATAAATTATAAATATGTGAGTCAGTGATTTAGGCTGTTCTGGTTGAGTGGTACTTCTGGCCTCACCTGGACTTCCCATGAGACTGAAGTTGGTTGCATACCAGATAGCAAAAGTGATGATCTTGGTTGGGATTTCTTACACCTCTAGGGCCTCAGCTGGAATGAATACATTAACCATATTCACAACCTCATGGTTTCTTGTTCTTCAGCAGGGTACTTTTGCTTGTCACATAATGTGGCAGGATTCCAAGAGAATGTATTAGAAGTGGCTCAGGCTATCTAACAACAGGCATAAATTAATGCTACCGCATTCTATTGCTCAAAGCAAGGGCTTAAGGAGTGGGGAATGAAAGGATTTGCAAACACATAGCACATAACAAATACATAATAGGAAATGGACTAAAATTTTTTAAAATATTCCAAATTTATCATTATAGCTTATGTACTTTTTAGTTGACTAGGTTGTCAGCTGATGTAGGCTGGGATTAGGTGATTTTGTCTCTTCTTGCTCATGGATATGAGAGTCAACTAATAGCTCTTCCCTATTTCTCATCTTCCTTTTGAGACGGGTGAACTATTTAAAGGATATCCTTCTTTCCTTCCCTCATTCCTTCCTTTTTATTCCTTTCATTTCATTTGTTATTTTGTATGGCATCATTTTTTAATTAAAATATTTTATGGCAGTTTTACATTCAAAACAAAATTGAGGTGAAGGTACAGAAATTTCCTTTATACCCCCTGCCACCACACATGCATTGGCTTTCCCATTATCAACATCCCCTATGAGAGTGATACATTTGATACAACTGATAAACCTACGTGGACATATCATAGTCACCTAAAGTCCATAGTTTGCATTGCATTTCACTTTTAGTGTGTTACATTCTATGGATTTAGACAAATAAAGCATCTCTCTGTCATTATGGTACCATACAGAGTATTCTCAGTCTTATCAAAATCCTCCGTGCTCTGTCAGTCATCCCTCCCCCTGATCAGACATATCTTTTATATGGTGAATCCAAAAGCACAAGTGAATATGTGCAAAATATCTAGAGGGCCTTGGTGGTGGTGAAGAACTCAAGACACTATCTTTGACAGTGGTCCCTATGCATTAGCAACTTACATCTTTACCATCTTCACCTGGTCTTAGACTTATGAATCAGTATACAGTTTGAGCCTTGTTGACTCACTCACTTCCACTCCAACACTAAAGCTGTGCTAGAGATAGTGGGATGGTATCTGATAGTCAGATACCCATTCTATCCCCAGTTCCATTTCACAAATATGTAAGACACAGGACTTAATTACCTGTGAATTTATCAACTGACATGTAGCCTTGATTCCCAGATTCCCAGAGGAAGTTTATGAAAAATGATTTCTTTTAATATAAAATGAATATTTCAGCCAATCAGGAAAAAAATAAGTAAAAATTAAATTATGATGCTTTTACTTAAGATCTCCATTAGATTATGGATTGATAACATAGTTTATGACAAGTTTTATAAACTTGGTCTTAGATTTTCCAGATGGAAAGCACATTTTAGTATGTTTACATTGATCATATTTGACAGCATTGGAATTTCCTTTTACCCTTCTTTGTCAGAGATGTAGAAAACTTTTTGAAAAAAATTAGAAAATTTAATTTTTAAAAATTTCATTACCAAGTAGTTTAAGTATATAAAACAATATTTTTTGTTTATATAGATCTCTGTTGGGTCAGTTAAGCTGCAGAAAACCAGATATACTTGATATACTTTATTTTATCCACCATGGACCACTCAGTCTTGTTTCTAAATAGATAGAATTAAACCTATTCAATTTTGTTACTCTCTCTTCAAGACTGATAATTATTTTTGTATCCCTAACCTCTTCTTTTAGATTCTTCCCTTTTGAGAAAATGATTATATTAGCTAAGATGATAACTAAAGGCTATGTGTGTGTGTGTGTATATATATATATATAGATATAGATATATATATCTATATCTATATATATATAGCCATGCTTTTGTTTGTCTATTTAGTTCTTCCTTCTGTTGTGTGTTTTTAAAAATGATTGGGATAAAGAATATTAGAATCAGCAATATTATGTTGGGGGATTGTAGCCACAGGGCTAAAATATGGTTGAAGCTTATGAGGTTTTTTATTTTATCCTGAGTTGCTTTGTTTCTCAATGTTGCAAAAATGATATAATAGATAATACAGTAGCCAACAAGAAAAGAACACTACATCCTTCTAAGAACACAGCAACTGACATGATGTGTCAACTTACACAAACAAATTAACCTTTCTCTATCCAACTTTCTTCATCTGTGAAATGGGGACTAAAACATTTGTCATCAAGGTCACCAAAAAGTTTCACAGATTAATGAGATAATATTCTCAAGATATCTTGAGATTTGAGATCCAGAGAAGGAAAAGAAAGCTAAAATAGCAAAAAATAAATAAATAAATAAAATAAAAAAGAAAAGAAAAAAATTAAGGGCATACTTCTCTAGAAAATATTTTTTTACATATAACAAGAGATTTTTAATATGTTTTAAATATTTTAAATTATATACTTTATATACATATGTACTGCTTACAAGTGCTTATTCATTAATTTCAAACTAAGCAGCATAAAAATTAAAACTTGAATATAAACATAAAATATATACCAATAAAAATACACCAAGTTCTACCCAACAAAATTTTTGAAAAGTTTTGACAATTCAAGACTAATTTTAAACATAGGTGGGGTCACTCATTGTGCCTAGTGTCCTGCACATAGTACAAAACCAACAAACGTCAATTCTACTTTTATCATCATTTTTGTAAAAATTTATCCACCCAATATCAGACTTGGTAAAAAAATAAGACCCATTGATATGTTGTCTGCAAGAGATTCATTTTAAATGCAAAGACACCTCCACATTTAAAATGAGGGGGTGGAAAACCATTTACCATGCTAATGGACATCAAAAGAAAGCTGGGGTGGAAATCCTTATATCAGAAAAATTAGATTTTAAATGAAAGACTATAATAAGAAATGAGGAAGGACACTATAGCATACTCAAAGGGTCTATCCAACAAGATCTAACAGTTGTAAATACTGATGCCCCTAACATGGGAGCAGCCAATAATATAATCCAATTAATAAAATCAAAGAAACACATTGACAATAACATAATAATAGGAGACGACTTTAACACCCCCCCTCACAGAAATGGACAAATCATCTAAGCAAAAGATCAACAAGGAACTAAGGGCTTTAAATTACACATGGACCAGATAGGACTTCACAGATATATTCAGAACATTCCATCCCAAACAACAGAATGTATGTTCTTCTCTAGTGCACATGGAGCATTCTCCAAATAGAGCACATACTGGGTCACAAATCAGTATGTGGGTGTGTGCTATGGTAAGCATTATAAATTTTGTAAGACCGATGAATTGCAGTCCTATATCCCTGAAACAAATAATATATTATATGCTAATAAAAAAAAATTAGCCATCCTAAATTTCAATATGGTCTCCTTGGAAATTTTTCAAAAATAATTCCTTTCTTTTTAATGTATACTCACCAGTTAGTTATCTCTTTCATTTTGCTTTCAGCCATTTCCTGAAATTTTTGCCAAGTGCCATCTGTTAAAATCAAAAGTGCCTTAAATTTTGTGTCAGTGGAGCTGAACTCTATGGAATTAATAGACACAAATAACACTTAATAATCATTATTACAATGGCCACTTTTGTGAATGGTATAATAAATTATCTCTGTTGAATAGAGCTTTACCTAAATGCCTATGAAGAAACATATTTCTCTATTTCCAGTATATATAAAATCAATCCCTAAAGTGCATTCCAAGTAGAGATTTTTTAACTAAACTAGACCTATAAAAAAGAAATTCTTACTTTTGGAGTTCATATATATTTTTCATAATGATAGGGCAAGCATAACATAATCACAAATTCTGATATCTGACCTCATATTGATACAGATGGCCAGTTTTTCTTAAACTTGACACATTTTCTGCCAGGGCTCCTAAGTTTATGAAGACATTTTCTCCTAAAATCAGATTAAAATCAATTCTTTTTTTTAAAAGATTTTATTTATTTATCAGAGAGAGAAACTGAGACAGGCAGAGGGAGAAACAGGCTCTCTGCTGATCAGGGAGCCTGATGTGGAACTTGATCCCAGGACCCTGGGGTCATGAACCAAGGCCAAGGCAGACACTTAACTGACTTAGCCACCCAGGTGTCCCTAAAATCTATTTTTTTTTAAATGTAGTTCTTCAGTGTGTGAAGACTATTTTATAGTAATTTGGAAAGTTTCCTTTCCTGTCAATATGTAGTCATAAAGAGAAGATAATATTTTAAAACATTTAAACCAATATTGATTCTTTTTGAAGATTAGATTATTGACCATATTAGTTCCCCTACAATCTGTTAGTTCATAGAAAGATTCCCTCAAGAACAAAGAATAATCTGACAATTTTCTTTCTCTTCAAATGTGCTTAGCTCTTATTAATTCAATTCTTCTTCAAATGTTGTTCTTAGTGAGGGATTTAGGCATTGGCGGGAATACTGAGTGTAATAGTTTCATAATTCCTTTTAAAAATTCTATAAAAGCATATGCTTTTTTATTCATAATGCATTTTGATACAATTCCTAAATCAGACAGTCACTGTTTTATTTATCCCACCCTTAGTCTAAAGGCTAAGAGTTATTTATACTGGGCCTCTTCATTTTATTACCAGCCTCATCAGCCAAATAAGTGTTTGATTTCAGGGTAATTTTAGTTTTGAAAAAAAAAAAAACCACATACTTCCTAAAGTTGCTGGAAATGTGGCAGACTAACACAGCCTCATTGCAGTGCATATGTTGAGTAGTTTGGCAGGCTCAATCACTACCTGACAAACTGTTTTGTCAATTTCTGAGGAAGTAAACTGAATTCTCTGCCCCAGCAAATGTAAAATTTAGTGTATGCTATGAAACTTTAGTGGAATATTAGATTAATTAAGATCTTTAATGTTGAATATGCCACAACTATGATATGTTTCATAGGAAATCCAGAGTAAATACTAAATATAGGAATAAATTTCTTGTAGCATATGATAAATATAAAGATAAGAAAACATATGAGATAAATATTTTATTTTGCAAGTTTCTAATATTTGCTTTTGAAATTTGGTTAAGTCAAGAAGTCCTTTTTTTGTTGATCCAAGAGAACTATATTGCTGATTTTTATTTTTTATCATTAGAATCTTTTATCATAAAGAGTCCTTTAACCCTCAAATCATATACTTCAACTTAACTATGTATGAGACATCTCAGCACTACATCAAATTATCTCTACAATATATGGCATTTCAACATATGTATTTTACAGATTTATTACTGAGCATATCTGATAGAACATGTTCACTTCTATATTTTACATTGGTCTTGATTCCTGGATTTAAGAAAAATTATTGATCCAATAGTATTTACTGATGCCTAGAAAGAGATAAAATACTTATTTCTTCATGATGGGGTGACTTCCATGTTCATAAGTACCTGTAACATTTATTAAGACTCTACCAAGAAATAAAATAGAAGTATGATTTCAAAATCACCTTACAAGTAGTTGACTGTGTGTAATTAGAAAAAAAGAAGTTTACAGTATCTGACTATAACTCAGAAGAATGAATTTGAAAATAACTTTATTAATCATTATGGAAGTGCTTTAATATTTAAAGTCTACTTATTATAACATTAATATCTGTCATTCTTAATGTGATGTAAACTCTTCTAGTATGATTAAACATATCCATCATAATAACAGGAAAACAATAATAGACTAATAATAGTAGCCTCCAACACCAACAAAGTTACTAAGAAAAGTGGCAACCTGATGAGAAATTACTAATGTGATTGATCAGATTTCTTTCTTTTTCTCTTGTTGCTTTTACAGGTTATTTTTCCTTTACTCAAGGGATATAGAATAGATGGGAATAGAATAGATGCCATGAAAAATCTGTTATTACTCAGAATGTAACACTGGCTTTGTGATTAAATGTTCAGCCTATTTAAGCAGATAATCTTTCATAGAAATAGCCATCCTTTAATTTTTAAATTTCTCAACAGAATTCTATTCATTCCATGTTTATGCAATATGCTTAAAATGATGAACTACTGTTCTTTCTCCTATTTATCACGTCAGCTTTCTTAGTTGATAAATGGCTTAACTGTTGTAGAATTATTTATTCAAAGGATTTGGCATTGTTTATCGTGTACATAAATTAGTTTATTCACGTAAAGGTTTCAATATAAACTTAAAATTCTGGAGAGTTAAAGAAACTTAAAAGTAACTTGGAAAACAACATAAAACAGGCACAGTGGGAAAAACATTAACATTGAATACAAAAAGAACTAGGGATGACCTTGGCTTCTAGTTATAATAGAAAATGCACAAATGGACATCAATTAAAATTATGTGGGTAATATTTTTTTTTAATTTCTTTTCAGTGTAACAGAGTTCATAGTTTTACATCACACCCAGTGCTCCATGCAATGCGTGTCCTCCACAATACCCACCACCAGGCTCCCCCGACCTCCCACCCCCCGCCCCTTCAAAACCCTCAGGTTGTTTTTCAGAGTCCATAGTCTCTCATGGTTCATCTCCCCCCCAATTTCCCTCAACTCCTTTCTCCTCTCCATCTCCCCATGTCCTCCGTGTTATTTGTTATGCTCCACAAATAAGTGAAACCATATGATAATTGACTCTCTCTGCTTGACTTATTTCACTCAG
>PISX010034218.1:0-14234 GCA_004024625.1 Mellivora capensis
TTCTCCTCCTCTGGAGTTCCGCTGCTCTCCTTGTTAAGTGAACTTGGTCTTGGCTGGATTTCTTTTGATCTTCTGGGGGAGGGGCCTGTTGTAGTGATTCTCAAGTGTCTTTGCCCGAGGCAGAGCTGCACCGCCCTTCCCAGGGGCCGGGCTGAGTGATCCGCTCGGGTTCGCTTTCGGGAGCTTTTGTTCCCTGAGCGCTTTCCGTAGAGTCCGGGGACGGGGATGAAGATGGCGGCCTCCTAGTCTCCGGCCCGGAGGAGCTGAGATTCGGGGCTCCACTCCTCAGAGAAAAGTCCCGGCTACTCCCATATCCCTCGCCTCTGGCCGCGCTCGAGCTCACCCAGCCTGTGACTGGTTCAAGGTAACCCTGAGAGCTCAGTCCTTGGCTCTGTCTCTGTAGCCGGTTTCCCCGCTCCGATACCTGCGAGCTCTGCGACATTCAGGCACCCCCGATCCTTCTGTGACCCTGCGGGACCTGGGGCCACGCTGACCCCACGTGGGCTTCACCCCGGTTTAGCCTCAGGAGCGATGTCCCTCCGTGGAGCAGACTTTTAAAAGTCCCAATTTAGTGCTCCGTGGCTCCGCCGCTTGCCGGGATCCGCCCCTCCCCCCGCGGTCTATCCTCCCGTCGCTTTCGATTCACTTCTCCGCCGGTCCTACCTTCCAGAAAGTGGTCGATTTCCTGTTTCCAGAATTGCTGTTCTTCCTCTCTTCGATCTCCCGTTGGATTTGTAGGTGTTCGCAATGGTTTGATAAGCTATCTAGCTGATCTCCTGCGACCTGATGTCGTCTCAGCTGCTACTTCTCCGCCATCTTGCTCCCCTCCCATTTCTGCTCTCTTAACAAAGTTTTAGCCCTTCCCATCTTTACATTCTGATGATGTCAATGTTCAAAGCAGCTTCAGACTCTCAGTGGGAGCACTGATGAAAAGCCATGTCCACGTGGGGGACTGTATTTAGCAACTCCCGTGATGTAGGCGTAAGGACTCAGTACATCTTTTCAGAGCATGGTCTTCAAGAAGGCTCATCCGCTTCTCCACGTACTTTCTTCCAAATCCAGATCTGGAGCTGGAAATGTTTGCCTCATGGTTAGATAAAGAAGAAGTGCACACTGGTTAATGGTCTTGGAGACAGCTGTTTCTGGGTTGGAAATGTGGCTGTACCTTTGCTAGATACTTGAGCTGTGGGCAATTTTCTTAACCTTTCCCTCATTGCAAAGTAAGGACACAGTGACCCCATTTTAAGTGTTTGGGGGAGATTTAGACATAAGACATGCAGAAGTCCTAGCATTCTATCCGGTATGTAATAGTAGTGTAAGGACATCGAGTGGTTCCTGTTACTGTTTGTTCACTGGGGAAATTTAAGTCTAGTAAGTATATAAAGAAAATTGTCTCCAAGTGGTTTCCGTAAGACAAAGACTCAGCAACATCTCATTTGCTCATGACTTGCCACTTGCATTAACTCTAAGCAAATTCCCTATTCTGTCTGAAACTCAGCTTTCTCATCTGTGTAATAAGGAAGATGTTTCCTGCAGGTAAGAGAAATGTCAGTGAGGTCAGTATGTCTTCTGGATATTAAAAAACCCCCGTCCCTCTTTTGCCTCTTTAAACTCCTAAAGTGACTCCCCAAGTGATTTTTTTTTTGCCCTTTATGGCCTTGAAAGATCCCCTCCTGGCAACTTGTCTTCCTTGCCCCCATACATGGTGTGATTCCAGGATCACCACATTGGCTTACCTCATGACCCCTTGCAATGTGGACTGGTCTGTGTGGTTCTCCTCTGGTCTGGCCCAGGGCACTCTGTCTTTTGGGACAGGGCCCCCAAAAGCACTGCCATCCAGTCCTGATTGGGGACTCAGACAGAAGGGGTTGGTAGGACTGGCCTCCTGGGCATGTGACACATGCAGTTTCACAGAGCCTGGAAAGGGCTCCTGCTTGGTTTAATGCTCCGCTGATGCTGTCTTGAAATGTCTAACGGGTTTTTTTAAAGATTTTATTTATTTATTTGACAGACAGAGATCACAAGTAGGCAGAGAGGCAGGCAGAGAGAGAGGGGGAAGCAGGCTCCCCGCTGAGCAGAGAGCCCGATGCGGGGCTCGATCCCAGAACCCTGGGACCATGACCTGAGCTGAAGGCAGAGGCTTTAACCCACAGAGCCACCCAGGCGCCCTGTCTAACAGTTTTTAACTTGTATTAAATCCTTAATAATTTTCAAACAAGGGGGCCCCCCATTTTAATCATGCGCTGGGCCCCACAAGCTACATCGCCAATCCTGAGCGAAGGTGTGATGCAAAGATTTGGTGAACCTGAATTCATTGATCACTCCCTGGCTGAATGGCCCATGCGTGGGGGAGGGATTTGGTTGGGGCAGAGGACATAGCATGCTTTGGAACTCACAGTGAGGCAGAAACTTGGTAGCCACAGTAGAGAACACTTCAGGGGAGAGACCCATGAGATCAGAGTTCCTCTTGGAAAGGCTTATGGAAAAGAGGGAAGGAGGCAGATTTCTCAACCACCAGACAGCCCGGTGTTCATAATGCCTGATCCCATGTTCTTTGGGGCCACTTGAAAGATTTCCCTTAGGAAGACTTAAGTGAGGTCAGGCCAGGCCCTGGATTAGGGTTTGCACAGTTTCCTGACCCCAGACAGGTTGCAGAGCCAACGCTTATCACAGAAGCCAAGGGAGGTTGGCCATTTGGATAGGAGGTAGGCTCATTGATGCTGATGGGACCCTAGGTGTCTTGGGATACTATGGCCCTTGATACTCTATGTTACTGTTACTATGGGTCTCAGTGACCTTGAGAGGACTCCCTGGGCCCATTGGGCACATCAAGGACCATTAAGTCATCTCTGAGGACTCTGAGAGCCTGACTTTATTGAATACTCCCTGTTAGAATGGCCCAAGGAGACCACAGGCTCCTGCCTTACTCAACAAGGTAGCCCCTAGAAAGCAGGCCCTCCTTCCTCGAGGCAATTTGCACACCGTTGAGCTCATTCCTGCAGGAGCTATCCACAGTCAAACCATCCATCTTGTCCTCCCGTTCAGGATTCTTAGTCTCCAGAACGAGATGATGATACAAGAGACGGACTGTAGAGATGGATTCTACGTGTCTGAAAGCATGGTGTACTTAAGGACAATCAGCTATGCCAAGTGATGGATCTCTCAAATCAGATGTGTTGGGGAGGGGAGTGTGAGCGCACCACATGGTATTCACTTGACAAGTGGCTTTCGCGAAGCTTCTTTATTGAGTTATTTCACCTGGCGTATTTAAAATGTAGTTTCATTTGCAAGAAAAATGAATTTATGTTTCCTTCCTTGAGAAACCTCTTGTGACTCTGTGGGATAAAAGCTGTGTATAGCAAAATGCAGTGACAAAGAGGTCTTTACCAGGATGTCTTAAGAGCTGGACTTCCAAATGAGGTTAGGATAAAAAACAATACCGATTAGGGGCGCCCGGGTGGCTCAGTTGGTTGAGTGTTTGACTCTTGGTTTCGGCTCAGAATGTGATCTCAGGGTCCTTGCGATCAAGCCCCACGTTGGGCTCCCCGCTCAGTGTGGAGTGCACTTGTCCCCCTCCCTACCCCTCTCCCCCAACCAAGCTCATGTCCTCTCTCTAAATAAATAAATAAATAACATGATTTTTTTTGTGGAAAATACTTAAAATAGACAGGGTGAAGTCGTTTGGACTCGAATCTTTCAGGCCATTGATATGCATTTTCCTGTCTGTTGAGCATAAGTCTAGCCACACTAATTCAGACGTTCAAGAAATAGCAAGTTTTTCATTTTCTGTAACTTGGTATGATGTTTGACTACAACCCTCCACTCTGTCAAGCTGGCAGGAAATTTTAATTGCAGACATTTTGGAGATCGGCCATTACATTGGGTCAAATGACGGGTCTTTGGCAGTGCCAAAGCATGGCAGGTGCCCGTGGGGTTTTGATCATTGGTCCTCAAAAGTTAATCCTCAGATGTCCCTTGTTCCCACGCTTATGGTCTTCCAAAGTGTTCTCTGCTTCCCCCTACTCTGTGAGGGGCAAGAAGAGTCCCCAAAGCCTGCAGACCCAGAGCCTAAGGACTGGTCTCCCGGCTGCTTCTCCAGGTTTCTGGTGCATCCCTAGCAGGACAGGAGTGGCATCTGGTTCCTGATGTGGAGACCTCAGACTCCTCCCTTCCTACTCATGGGGAAGATGTCCTTTCTCTAGCTCATTATCCTCAAGTGACTTTTCTTATTCTCCTGCTCAGAGTCCCCACTGCATTCCCTCAGTGAGGTTCGGAAAGTCTTTCACATAGTAAGAAAATGTGGGCTTGGAGGCCACTTCTATTTCTGCCCTACTCAAATCCCTGGCTCTGGGAATCACAGAGCTTAGCTACCGGTTTGGAATACAAAGGAAAGAGATGAGGGTGAGCAGGGGAGATGCATCTAAATTATCCACACACTTATGTTCTCAGTTTATCTACCCATACACTCCCCTAAACCTGTTTCTCCTATAGTTGTCCCCATCTCTGTTAAGGGCCATTTTGTTCTTTCATTTGCTTTGGAAAAAAGTAAACAACTTTGGTCATGTTCCACATTCACTCCTTTGCTAAATCTTGTTAGGTTCACCTTCAAAATGCAATGGGAGGGGCGCCTGGGTGGCTTGGTCGGGTAGGCGTCTGCCTTTGGCACAGGTCATGGTCTCGGTGACCTGGGTTTGAGCCCTGCTCAGCAGGGAGTCTTCTGCTCCCTCTCTCTCTGTGCATTCTCTCTCTCTCAAATGAGTAAAATCTTAAAAAAAAAAAAAAAAAAAAAAAAAAAAAAAAAGCAAGGAGAACTCAGCCAGTTCTCCCCAGTTCTTTGCTGTCATTCGGTCCCAGGCACCACTATTTACTCATCTCATTAGCCTCCTCAGTGATGTCCCTGCCTCCACTCCTGGGAGGCCCCCGACCATCTCTTCTCAACACAGCAGCCAGGGTGGCCCGGGTGGAATCAGCACTTAGATCATGTCCGGTCTCTGCCCGAGACCCTGGTGGCTCGTCTCATTCAGGGTAAATGCTGGAGTCTTCAGACTGGGCTCTGGAGCTCTCTATAAAATGGCCTTCCTACTTCTTTGACAGATAATCCTTTTACCACCCCGCTTCCTTTGCTCATTCTTCCCCATCCTGGCCACTGGACACTCACACCCGCTAGTCCCTTTGCCCGGAATGCTGGGTCCCTAGACATTCTCAGCACCTTCACCTCACCTCACCTCTGCTCTCCCCGTCACCCTACCCAGAGAGTGATATTCCCACCCCAGTGCTCCTGGTCTCACACTGCCATTCCCTGCCACTCCCTGTCATCTGATCCAAGCATACTTCCTCCTTGGCTTCATGTCTGTCTCATCCCATCATAAGGGAAACTCTAGAAGCACAGGGAATTTGATATTTCTTCATTGAGGATTCTCTAACCATCAGGACATTGCCTGGTGCATAATAGGAACCCAAAAGATAACTTTTGAATGATTGATGAATGAATGTATGAGTGAATGCATGTACAGAGAAATGATATTTTCTGCCTCCATGGTTGTTGTTTTTTTTTAAGATTTTATTTGAGAGAGAGCGAGAGAGCTGGAGAGAGCATGAATAGAGGGCGGGGAGAGGGAGAAGAGGGCTCCCTGCTGATCAGGGAGCCTGACATGAGGCTCAATCCCAGGACCGCAGGATCACAACCTGAGCCGAAGGCAGACACTTAACCGAGCTACCCAGGAACTCCTGCCTCCATGTGTTCTATAAGCTCATTCATATTATAGCAATGTTTCTACACTTGGCTATCGTTTTCCATTTAATAATAGATTGTGATGGTCCTCCCATGACAGTACATAAAGAAAAAAAAAAAAAACACCATTTCCTCTTAATGGCTGCCTTAGGAGGACGGCTACAGCAAAACGGACTCAACCAGTTTCCTACTGATAGACTCGTTCGCAATTTTTCTCCATTACTAACAACGCCAGCTTGTTGTGCATTCAGGAAGTCTTTCTCTCAGATAAACACCCACAAGTGGAATTGCTTGGCGAAAGAGGTGAAGCAAATTTTGACAACCTCGTTTGCATTTCTACTCTGCATCCCCTCCTAGGTGAGCATGTCTGTAGTCTTTTCTCCCTCCCTGCTTTTCTTCTCCCTTCCCTTTGCTGGGGAGAAAATTTCAATGGTTTGCTGGTGGCAGAACAATTGGTAAGCGCGTACTATTTTCAGCTGCTGCGTACATGTGAGCCATGAGCTGGAGTGTTTGCAGATTCAGCTGTGCTGGATTTTCTCCTTCTCTCAACTCCTTTGGCATTTAAAATCTGCACTGCCCAAATTGGGGCTTGATTGTACATTCTCTCATATTGTTCCATGGAATTAATCTCGCTCCACGACTCGACGGTTAACTCCTTGATGGCGGAAGCACCGGCTGTTAGTCCCACGGATGGTTGCAATCCCGTCTGGGTGGAACTCAGCGTTGGCAGTGTTTGCTGGACACTTCAACCATTATATCTTAAATGCGAATAAATCTGTGGTTAACAGCATAGAGGGGGGGTTTCAGAATGATCACAGAGTCTGGGTGGAGCCTTGAGGGAACAGTTGGTGGTTTCCAGATAGAGAAACCAGGGGAGAATGTTCCAGACAGAGGAAAAGGGAATACACAAACGTGGGGAGTTGTGAACAGGCATGGCGGGGTTGGGGAGCCCACAGTCGTTCTCCACGATGAGAGTCCAAGTGGCAGGGGAGCTCTGGTCTGAAATGAGTTGAGAAGACTAGATCCAGGCCCCTTCTGAAGAATCAGGCCCCTATGACATATGAGTGATCACATGGGCCAGAAGCACAGTGCATCTGGCTGAATTTCCCAGCTTTATTATCACTCACATTAAAGCACGGTCTCTTCTCAGACTCAGGTACATGAATCACAGGGCAAGAATTAACCTTGGGACTACTCCCTTTGGCCATCCTAAGGGCACTGGGGTCATGGAACTTTTATCTTGAGCCCCGCATTTTGTTGGAGGAAGATGTCGTCCCTTAATATGGATGAAGAATGCATCCTATGTACAGCACCCTGATTCTGTAGCGGCTACACTTGATGGAAAGGTCTGGCTCTCCTTCAGTGCTTGGAGATGAAGACACAGAAGATGCTGAGTTCTTACTGCTCCCCGGTGGGTCCGAACAGCTCTACAGGCCAGCTGTGGGCGATGATGGAAGCAATTCATTAAAGAGAAGCTCCTTGCTTTCCATACCACTAAAACCGAAACCCACTCCATGTTGTAGAATTATGAAGAACTTTCTGCCCCCAGGATGGAGCCGCAGTCTTTTCTCCTTCAAGCGGGTCCCAGAGCAAGTCTTCTTACGGAATAGCCTGGTACCACTGTCTTCTCAGAGAGGTGAGTGAGGGGCAGAATGCCTGCTCTTTGCTTCTTTGGTCTTTTCTCTCCGGGACCTAGTTTTATAGACGCGAGGATGACTGAGAGCCTGCCTGTTTTGAGAAAAACACAAGACTGCTCCCAGGAAAGATTCTTGATTACTCGATTTGAGTTACTAAAAAAAAAAAAAAAAAATCTGCCGACAGGGAGGTACAGAAATCAACCTTCAATAATTAATATAACCATTCGGTTTGGAAAGCCCGTTAGAGTGCTTGGAGATCTTTGAATGCCATAATCTCATTTCATCCTAGAAAAATCTGGGATGGGAAGCGGGAAGGCTTGTGTCCACATTCTATAGATAAGGTGGTCTCAGAATTGTCACTTTGCAGGTCAATTGTCCCATCACTTCCCTTTTTTTTTTTTTAATTTGACTCAAAATTAGCTCAAATGCTAACTAAATGCCCCCAAATGTCTCTACTGGCAAAATCAGTGCAGGACCCCGGCTGGGCTTCCTGCCCCAACATCCAGGCACTGCGCACAGAGCACCGCTCCCTTGTCAATGTTTCAAGCGTTGGGAGTCAGTACAGGACAGAGGACCCATGGGCTCCCAGGATACACAGGGGCACAGGGAGGTGGGAGGGGGTAAGGGCAGCAACACAGCTGCCAGCCACTGAGTTAGAATAAAAATCAAAAATGAAATAAGAGAAGTGACAGCAAAGAACATAATGAAGTAAATAAACCGGGAGAAGGCAGCACGATGGGCAATAAAAAGTGAAATAGGGCGGAGGGGGCCCATGGATTGCAGGCACACATCACGCTTCGGTCGAGTGGAAGAGACAGAGAGGGAGGCCTGAGGAACCAGCAGGAACCTCCTTGCAGAACTCATTAAAGGAGCTTGGATGGGGGGTGGCTCCTTGGGTTAAGCATCTGCCTTTAGCTCAGGTCATGATCCCAGGGTCCTGGGATGCAGCCCTGCATGGGGCTCCCTGCTCCATGGGAAGCCTGCTTCTGCTTCTCCCTCTCCCATCCCCCCTGCTTGTGTTCCCTCTCACTGTGTCTCCCCATATCAAATAAATAAATCAAATCTTTAAAAAAAAAAAAAGAGCTTCCAGTGCTCACGGACTCTGGTTCAGGGCTTGGTCTGGGGGTCTTTCTGCTGTTCTCACAAACCTCTTTGCTCCCTCAGACCTGGGACTAACCGCCCATTCCAGACTAAGGGTTTTGTAGACACAACGCAATGTCAAGGTTCCTGACAATGCAGCTGAGATCACCGCACCTCCCAGGCAGGCGGACCTCGTGGTACCCCCACCCCAGGGAACCTGCCCGGAACCCCAGGCATTTCCTGTGACATTCATAAGCACCAGCAACACGGGGCTCGAATTTCCACGGCGCCTCGAATTTGGTACCACACGGAGTTCAACCAAAGGGCCATTTTTCCATAGTTATTTTTAATGGTTTTTGGGGGGAAATAATCTTTAACCGGAAGACAAAGAGCTGGCACATAAATCTTCCTAAGCAAACCCGTGTAAAGTACTGATGCACTTTATAAGCTGTAAACTAGGCTTTTATTAGCCATTTATGAGCCATTTTTTATGATGCAAGTTTAATATTAAACTATAAAGTTCACAATGCACTTATAAAGACAGATAGACTCATTCACTTTATAATTCTTGACTTGGATGCCTGGCAAAAGCCGAGCGTGTCATGTCATTTCAGCAAACTGGCCCAGCTGGGACGCTGGAAACTGGTGGAGGATTAGGTCTGGGAATTGACGGGCACTGGGGTATACTGCAGGCAGGAGTGGGAGGGAACAATCAACCGGCAGCCATAAAAATAAATGCACAAGCTGGGAGGTAATTTTTCTTCTGACTTTTCTGGAGCGTGGGGTCTTTATAGCCATTTAGGAAAGGACGATTCTCTAGAGTAGCAGTTCTTTTTCAGAGCAGCAGCGATATAATGCCCTTTGATTTTGTGCACCCTACCTTCTTCCTAATAGATCAGCGTGGCTGGGGCTCTGTTATTCGATGTGATGAGAACGGAGTTTGTTTGGAGAGGTCGAGGCCATGTAGTTGAAATAATAGGACATAACGGGGAGCGGGATCCATTTAGGCTTGCAAATTCGACTTTTCCTAGGAAAGAAATGTTTGGCATGTGGAACGCAGATGGCTCTTTGTGGGCCTTATTCTGGATATATGAATGATCAGCAGAGGATTATTCTAATGGCAAGCCACGTGCCCTGTGAACTCTCAAGCTTTCTGTCTTTGAACCACACTTTGGAATACTGGACATTCTTTTGGGTTTTGTCTTCCAAGGGACCGAAGACTCAAAATAACACTAAGTGAGTCAACAGTTATAACAACACTTGCACTGCTAGAGAACTATGCTGTCCCTTCGGGCTCGAAAAGCATCCAAGATGGCCACCATACACTTGGTGGGCCTTCCCCGCTGGGTGACTCTGGGACAAGAGTTCACTCCTCCAGCCTCTCTGTGGAGGCCAAGTCCTCCCACCTTCCAGGGCCTCTGTGATCTTTTTCATTAAGTAATCTGTTCCTTCTTGAGTCTCTATTATGCACAGGACTCTTTTCTAGGCACTGGAGCTCTAATAAGGGACTTCAGTGTTGTCTTTGTCAACCATTTACTAGAAACTTCTACTCCTAAGAGGATGTGCTTGGCTCTGCGCAGTGTCCAACTGCCCCATCAGCTCCATCTTTCCTCTGAAAGATTACTGTCATGGTCACTTGTGGGAAAACAAAATTTCTTCTAGGAATGTGGCAGCATGTGTAGACTTCTCTTGGTAGATGGCCCTCAGAACTCTGGACTCTTGTCTGTACTGGTTGCCTCTAGCTTTAAGGAGCCCCGGGGACCACTCTTATCCCTGCGATCCCTGGAAATCCAAGCTTCCCTGACATTCATCAGCTCCTGGCTCTTATTTCCAGATTACCCTATACTACTCAATTCCATGCATTTCCCTAGACTTCCCAAACCTTTCTGAAGAATTCTCTGGAACCCCATTCAAGCAGAGGCTGTGATCTCTCCTGTCCTGCAGGGTAGACTCCGTCTCCCTACCATTTCTGCAGGGAAGATCCTGAAATCCGACCAGACTCCTTCCAGCCAAGCTCTACTCACTACTTCCAACTTCCAGTCCCTCTTGGTCAGTGATTCTCGAAGGTCTGACTCACTGTGTTCCTCTCATCCCTATCCTTGCCCTCATTATCTGGGGCCTCAATATGCCCCTGGATGGTGGGTGGTCTAACTGCTTGGAATTTGGGGATCTGATTTTTCTCACCAACAATGACCCTTTCCTCACCACGCTGGGGCTGCTGCCCCTGTGTTTATTTCTTTCTCAGTAACAACACACCACCTCGGAAATCTCAGTTTCAAGCATCCTTTCCTCTAAACGCCACTGCCTGTCTTACACTTTATTTGGTTTACTCATCCTGGTAACTATTGCATTGAGAATGCCAACTCAAGAATTCCTTTGTTCCCCTAAATCTTGTTCCCTGGAACCTTCACTTCTCTACCAGCCAAGTCTACATCCTAAAATCTGGCAAATACCCTTATGCTTCTTACCTGGTTTTCTCTCTTCATTAGACTTAAATCAATGAACCCCATACTTGGTTACCCCAGTGATCTTCATCCTCCTGATTTGCTCTTGAGCCCTGGGGGGAAAAATCACTCTCCAGATATCAAACCATTATTGTTGCTCTCCTACACAGTGAAACTTATTAAAATATCTGTGTTTTATATCATCTCCTTAACTGTCCTCATTCACTCCACTGAAACCATCATTGTCAATGTTCCCATTGACACACACATTGCCAAGTCCAGTGGCTGCCTTTTTGTCCCCATATACTTAATTCCTCCAAAGCCTTTGCTACTCATGACCCTTTCCTCCTCCTTGGTATACCTTCTTTTCTTGGCTGGTGTAATTCTATTGGTTTTCTTCCTATTTCTCGGGCCATTATTCTCACTCTCCTAAAACTTAAATTACCCAAGGTTCTGCCCTAAGACCTACACTCAATCTATACTTATTCCTTTTATCATCTCATACACTTCCATAGCTATAAATATTATCTGCTGGCACATGACTGTATCCCATATTAATTTGTTCACTCTCAAGTTCTCCAACGAACATCAGTCATGCAACTGTCTTATGTATTCATTAAGATGTCACCTTACACCAGCTAGAATGGCAAAAATTAACAAGACAGGGAATAACAAATTCTGGTGAGGATATGGAAAAGAGGGAACTTTCTTACACTGTTGGTGGGAATGCAAGCTGGTGCAGTCACTCTGGAAAAAATGTTAAAAATAGAGCTACCTTATGACCCAGTAATTGCACTGCTGGATATTTACCCCAGAGGTAAAGATGTAGTGGAAGGAAGGGGCACGTGCACCCCAATGGTCATAACATCAAATGTCCACAATAGCCAGACTGTGGAAGGAGCTGAGATGTCCTTCAACAGACAAATAGATAAAGACGATGTGGTTCAAATATACAATGGAATATTACTGAATTTTGTGTGTGTGCTTAGTTCTCTAAAATTTGAGCACATGTGTTTGTCTGTGTATCCACTGCCACAATCAAGAGTAGCTGTACTATTTTACATTCCCACAGGAATGTCTACATTTTCCTGTTTGTCCACATCTGCACCAGCATTTGGTGGTGTCACTATTTTTATTTTATTTTAACTATTCTTATAGATGTATGTTGATACCTAATACTGCTGTAGTTTGAATTTCCCTAATGGATAATTATATAGGACTCACCTTCATATATTTACTTACCATCTTTGGTGAAATGTCTCTTCATTTCATTTGTCCATTTTCTAATTGCCTTGTTGGATTTTTTTGAGTTTTGAGAGTTTTTTTTATTGTAACCCTCTGTTAGATATCTGTTTAGAAAATATCTACTCCTTGGGGTGCCTGGATGGCTCAGCCAGTCAAGCATCTGCCTTTGACTCAGGTCATGATCTCAGGACTCTAGGTTCAAGCCTCACATTGGGCTCTCTGCTCAGCTGATAGCCTGCTTCTCCCTCTCCCACTGCAGCTCCCCCTGCTTGTGCTCTCTTGGTCTCTCTCATTCTATCTCTCAAATAAATAAATAAAATCTTAAAAAAAGAAAATATTTTCTCCCAGACTGTAGCTTGTCTTTTTATCCTCTTGAGAGGATCTTTTGCAGAGCAGAAAGTTTTAATTTATGAAGTCCGATTTACTATTATTTTTCTTTTATGGATCATGCTTTTGGTGTCAAGTCTGAGAACTCTTTGCCTACCCTTAGATCCCTAATATTTTCTCTTATGGTTTTTTATAAAAGTTTTACAATTTTGAATTTAAGCTCAATATTCCATTTTAGTTAATTTTTGTATTATACAATGCAGTTTTGAGTAATATTTGTTGCTGAGTAATTAAATGAAATAATAATGCACAGTACACTGAGAACCATCATAAACTCAAGCAAACTTAGCAAGTTATACTCCAACAATCATGCTTTATTAACATCAGTAATGAATCTTGAGTAGAGTAGGATGCATCAGCCTTGAATTTGACTTAAGACTCGACATAATGCTTGTGTAAACTTTAGGCATTTGGGCTGTGCGCTTATTGCCTTAAGTGCTTCATAAAAGGAAATGCCCTCTCTGATAGGGGAAGTCTAAGCAAGCTAATATTCTTTTGTATTTTAGTAATATAGGATCAGGATGGTTCTTTTTGTTACTAGATAGCATTTGTAATCATAAAGTGTGCCTGAAAGCCATGAGGAATAAGTCCCATAAGTAGAATCCCATTCACGATGAAGAAATATTCTATGAACCAGAAACATGGGACTCCCCGGGAATGCCCATGACTCCTATACTTCCAAACTGAAATATATGATAGATATTGAATTATATCCTAGGAAAAATATAATGACAAAATCGGAGTTTGAGCTCAGTTTCTAAGGTCAGCCTTTTTCTACTCTCCCTGTTTTCAGCATTTGATTTCTCTTGATTATTGACAAGGTAGAAGAGATGGAAGGTGAACTCTTCTGAAGCTGCCCAATAACTATTCTGGGGCTCCAGCCTCTCATAACTCTGCCTGCATCTAGTAAGAATGTTAACACAACATTCTTCCCAAGAGTGAGATCTGCTACAAATCCAAGGTACCACAATGTGTTTGACACAAGATCAGATAACACACTTGAGGCTGGGCTCTTAGATTCAGAGACTTGATGAAAATGAATCAGACAAGACAACTGTTTCCAAGGGCATCAGAGTTTACGAAGGAGACAGACATGTACACTCTTCTCAAATCCTAGGCAGATTCTGATGATTGTCATGATCAGAATGCTATAGCCAGAACAAAATACTTGAGAAATGTGAGAAATTGGTGTTAGATTCTTTAATTTCAATAAGTTGTATCTAGTGTCCAGACAATTCTATTTAGACCTGCTTGATTTTTTTTAACCAATTTTATCTTTTTTTATTAATTTTTTAAAATTTCTTTTCAGTGTTCCAGAGTTCATTGTTTATGCACCACACCCAGTGCTCCATGCAATACATGCCCTCCACAATACCCACCACCAGGTTCCCCCAACCCCCCATCCCCATCCCCTCTAAATGCCTCAGTTTGTTTCTCAGGGTCCACAGTCTATGATGGTTCATCTTCTCCTCCGATTTCCCCCAACTCGCTTCACCCCTCCTTCTCCCAATTTCTTGTTTTATTCCTTATGCTCCACAAGTAAGTGAAACCATATAATTGACTTTCTCACTTGACTTATTTCACTTGCATAATCTCCTTCAGTCCCATCCATGCTGTTACAAAAGTTGGGTATTCATCCTTTCTGATGGAGGCATAATACTCTGTAGTATATCTGGACCATATCTTCTGTTGAAGGGCATCTTGGTTCTT
>PISX010034219.1:0-14232 GCA_004024625.1 Mellivora capensis
GTGATGAGAGCTAAAAACAAGTCATGGTCTATTAAATCGAAGATGTGTGTGAGGGGCCCCTGGGTGGTTTAGTCAGTTAAGTGTTTGACTCTTGATATCAGCTCAGATCTTGATCTCAGGGTCGTGAGTTTGAGTCCTGCATTGGGTGGGCATGGAGCCTACTCAAATTTTAAAAAAAAGAAGAAGATGTGTGTTAGGTGTATAAGCTAGCAATTCCCTATTTATTATGACTCCTTGCAAAGTCTCAGGATGGAGTTATACCAACTCAGTGCAAGCTGTTTCCATACCACAACCTGTAGAAGCTAATTTATATCAACCTGGTGTTCACATATCTACATTATTGCTTAAGCACGTGCAAATTTATTCATCAAACCAACCCCTGTCTTTTATTAAAGACGATGCCTCTGATAATGACTGCCGTCCTTATCTACAGGTTTCCCTGAAAAGACCGCCATAGTTTCCAGATCATAAACACAATTTTTAAAAAAGAAGGCACTGCTTTAAATCTTTTTTTTTTAAGATTTTATTTATTAATTTGTCAGAGTGAGAGAGAGAGAGCAAGCACTGGCTGACGGAGGCAGAGGGAGAAGCAGGCTCCCTGCTGAGCAAGGAGCCCGATGTGGGACTTGATCCCAGGATGCTGGGATCATGACCTGAGCTGAAGGCAGCTGCTTAACCAACTGAGCCACCCAGGTGTCCCAACACTGCTTTAAATCTTATGGTCTAGCAGTTTAGGAGTGGATGGCAAGCAAGGCAAGCTGTCTTTGGTTCAGTGCCAGACACTGTCCCAAGCACTCTTCACATATGGACTCATGCTTAGATCCCCTTGAAATAGCTACTCATACCCTCGTTTATGAGTGAGAAAACGGGGCATGAAGGCATGAAGAGGACAAGTAACTCGCCCAGGGTCACACAGCAAGATGTAAGGAAGCTGGGATGCAAGCTCAGAGTCTGGCTTGGACTCTATGCCTTTATCCACTGCTCTATGCTCCCCTTCAAGATGGTTCCATTGATTGAGAATAAAGCCCAGAACACTGAGCACGTGCACACTCCTTCCGAGACTTTCACCCACACAGCTGTCCATGTCACCTGTTCATGGTCCTCCCTTTCCGAATTAATTAGCAAAATCTTATCCATCATCTACTTTGTGGCTAGCACTCTAAGAACAGCCAAGCAGGAAACATGAAATTTAAGACAGGATCTCATATTATAAGCAAAAAATTTCATAATCTAATTAGGGAGGCAAGTTACACCTGAATGAAATAGTGAGGGTAGCATTAGGACTATCATAGTATCTGAAGACATGACGTGTATGGGGCATTTAACAGCTGGACAGATTTCTTCTTCCTGTTCACACTGGCTGGAAGCTCACCATCTCAATGGCTTCACATATTTTTTCAAAAAGATTTCAAAGAATATTCTGGAGTCTTGCATCAGTCTACCTCCAAGAACCATCCACAGAGAACGTTCTCAGTAGTGAACTGTCTCTGAAAACTGTCACCAACCGTCCCACTAAAGGTGCCTTCTGTCCGATAACCTGACACAGGACAGACTCCTGCCTCTACAAGCCGTTAATCCGGTGACCATCATACCTTATGCATCATGAGGGATTTTACCAAAGAAAAGTCACCAGCTATTCCAGTCAACTCTAAGTTGTCTTCAGTGACATTAATTCCATCTACCATCTACAGATGATCATCAAATAAACTTAAATTCCTCAAAAGATACTGAAGTAGCGGTGCCTGGGTGGCTCAGTGGGTTAAAGCCTCTGCCTTAGGCTCAGGTCATGATCTCAGGGTCCTGTGATCTCTGTCTGTCAAATAAATAAAATCTTTAAAAAAAAAAAAAAAAAGATACTGAAGTAGCTTGCAGGAACTCTTCCCTGACAACTTTTATCCCTGGCCCACCATTCCTCTTCACGGAAATGGTACTTGCAATTGCTCTTGAAGAAAACCTACATTTCATGGGGTGTCCTGCATAGCACACACCTAACTCTGTATGTGGTGAAACCAGATGCATCAGACTTCTGAGTATCTGAAATTGTGAAGTAAAATGCCTATAAATATCCCAATACATAGTTTGTTGCTTATAACACTGGTTCTCAAGCTATAAATAGTAAAGACTATTCTCTATAAATGTAGTACAGCTGTTATTCGAATTTTAAGAGGCAAAGACCACAAGAATTGCATAGTTCTAACAGCAATTTACTTTTTTCCCACCAACTACCTTTAGATTTCAAATTGGAAAATTTGGCTCAATTATTTCTTTGCCTTGAATGTGTAATGTGATACTTTCAATTAAGCCTGGTATATATTCTTTTTCTTTTTTTTTAAGATTTTATTTATTTATTTATCTATTTGAGAGAAAGAGAGCATGGGAGCATGGGATGGGGGTGGAGCAAGGGAGAGGGACAAGCAGACTCCACCCTGAGCAGAGCCTGACACCCGCTCAGTCCCAGGACCCTGAGATCATGACCTGAGCCGAAATCAAGAGTCAGACGCCCAACCAACTGAGCCACCCAAGCACCCCAAGCCTGGTATATAATTTATTCTTGTACTTTAATTTCATTTATCCCAACTAATCCACTCTTTTATTCACCCAAACACTAAACTGATTTCCATCCACTATTTTCATGAATGTACAAAAACCAAATTATCAAATTATTTGGGCAATGCAAACAACTGTCATTTTTTTTAACTTATTTTATCTAAACCCAATCCATTGACATGCCGTGTATCATTAGTTTCACACACAGAGTTCAGTGATTCCTTGGTCGCATGTAACACCCAGTGCTCATTCTATCATGTGCTCACCTTAATGTCCATCACCCAGTTACCTCATCCCCTCCAGCAACCCTCAGTTTGTTTCCTATTATTCAAAGTCTCTTGTGTTTTGTCTCCCTCATTTATTTCTAAATTTAAAAATTGCTATGTTGGTAAGTTACATACAAGTCACAGTTTAAGGAGTGGCAGACGCCAATCTGATCAGGCTTACTGTACGCCTTCATGCTAGGTATACAATGGCAAGCAAAACTGACATGATTCCTGAAGCTTGATGAGAACTTCCATAACTTCTAGAGACATTCTAATTTATGTTTATAGGCCCTGCATGGAAAGCTCAGCCATACCCATACAAAACCCATGTATTTTGTGTATATTTGCAAATGGTTCTTTATTAACTGAGCTACATCATGTTTGGGGACTGCAAGGCAAAAAAAAAAGTTTATAAAATATCCAGCTGCCACCAAAAATAAAAGTCTTAGGATACCAGATGCTTTTCTGAATGAACACATACAAGTTAAAAGTCGGAAAGCAGGAAAGCAGGTTCTTTTCTTAAAGATTTACTTATTATTTACTTGAGAGAGAGAGAGAAAGTGCATGGTGGGAAGGGGTGAGAGAAAGAGGGAGAGAGAGAATCCAAAGCAGACTCGCCATTCAGCGCAGAGCCCCGCCTCACGACCCGGAGACCATGACCTAAGCCGAAACCGAGAGTTACCACTTAACTGACGGAGCCACCAAGGTGCCCCACAGGAAAGAAACCCTTCAGAAAACTGAACTCGCTATAAACAGTCACTGCAAACAACCCCAAAATAAGACGGATCTCAACACCTTCTGTACTGTCTTCTCCCCAGCAAGCAGAGATCTATCCCACCTGAAACAGAGAGGATGCAACAGAGGGACTCTAGGCAGGATGGATCATTTTTAATCACATTAAGCCTCCTCATTAATTCCAAAATGAACAACTCTGACTAGCACTGCCTCGGGTGCCTTTTGTTGTAGGTAGGTGACATCTCAATAAAGCTGATTTTAAAGAATATCATCTAGGAACCAATGATTCCATTTGGGGTAAAATCAGCTCCGGTAACTCTCTTCCTCCTCTTTCTTGTAACCACTGCATAGTCCTATTATAACCACTGCACTTAAATCTCAAAAACCACACCTGAAGAATGGTAGACAAATGCAAATGACACCCACAGAAATCAGTGTGTCTTCTGCTATGATCATCCATTGGTCTAAAAAGATGTTTTAATAAGTCTTATCTCTGGTTCTTAAAAGTTGATGTCAGGAAACCTTATTCCCTATTACCTCAAATGTAGAAAAAGCAAAGAAAATAAAAAGTACTGAAAATAATCATTAGATAAAAAACAAGCAAATCAAATTCATAAAAAATGGCAGGCAATTTCAGAGTATAACTCTGAAAGGAGTGAAAATATAAGTGGAATGTTGTCAAATAACATACCAATGCTGCTTTCTTGAAAAGAAACCCAGAAGCTAATGGAGGGGGTTTTTTGGTAATAACATGCAAAACTGAATAAAAATGATACTAGTCTAGCAAGTTTTTCATGGGCTTAGGTTACTGCCATCTGTGAAGATTCCAAATCGGCTTGATTTTATCCCTGGTAAATGTTTTTAGAATCCTAAAAGGCATGAAAAAAGTCAAAGGTAGCTCACATGCCCCCACTGATTAATTCTGATAGTTCTTAGTTTTAGACACGTCTCTAGCTATGGTGTGTTTGCAAATTCAATTAAGTGGGGATGTTCCCAGGAAGGCTAGATTTCCAAACCATCCAAACCTCACTGATCTGAGAAGAGTATTCAAATATTTAAAATCTGAGATGGGGAGGGGTAACACTTTTTTTCTATTTGATCCAAATCTCCTTAAGACCCTATTCCAACAATTACGGAGAGAAACTTGGGAGTTCAGACACAGAAGCTAGTTCTCTGGTCCTTAACAAAATTTCACATTGCTTTTACTGAGTCAAAAGTTCCATTCTCTTTTTAGAAGCAGGAAGGAAAACAAAATGATTACAAGTGACTCAAAACAAAGTAATTTAACTGTGCTTCGTTAGTGAGAGGTTTTCAGAGCACAGCCACGGAAGACATCTGTGATGTTCAATCTTGTGACTTAAGCCAGCACCTTTATTGCCACAGTTGGGATTACCTTGTTGCTCTCATTCAGATTCATCTTTGTGGGGACAGATAACACACTAGGTTTAGTCATCATTTTAGATTAAGGAAGAATCTAATTAGCCTCACGCACATTAGAATTTAAACAAAGGACAATGCCAGGGCTAAAAATTTTCAAACAGGTGGGTAGTAGGATAAAGATCCAGTTACAATGAAAATGAGCAATGTCAACTCAAAAAACTGTATCTTTAATTCGACCTCTCAAGTGAGTTAACTTTAGCACTCATCAGAAATGCCTCAGTGCATCCATTAGCATTTAATTTGTCTCTAATGTTCTGTTCCCCTAAACAGAGTTACGTCCTGAAACAGTAAGTACTCATCACTCTGGAACATATTTTCGCCAGTGAAGAAGTACACGTCAAACGTTCTAAAACAGCAGCTGAAAGACCACAATTAAGAAGCTGCTCACTAGCCACAATGTGACAAATTCGAGCATATAGGGAAAAGGAGTGTGGATAAAATGTGTCCACTAGAGCTAATCCAGCTACCACACAAGGCTGTTTCAACACAGGTCAGGCGTGCATGCACCTGACGGCACGCGTGCTCCCCATCAGGTCATTCCAAGAAATCCTCGATGTGGCTGTTCGCGTCCCCACTACGCCGCACGCTGCTTCAGCACTCTGCCCCTGCCTCGTGGTTCTTAACACTGCCGTAATTGTAACAGTGCACTCATCAAAACAGCTAACGTTTACCATTTACCAAGCACCAGAAATGATTCAAATGGCTTTATATATTTTTCACAAAGCTGGAGATTAAGGGACAGCGAGGTTCAGCAGCTCGCTCGGGATCACCCCGCTATGCAGCGCAGGGGCCAAATTCACACCTGGGGAGCCTCGTCTGCAGAACCAGTTCTCCTGATGCCGCTTCATCGACTAGGGAAGGAAAATTCCAAATATTCCAGCGGCATCTAACTTGGCTTGGCATGCTATTCCTTTCTGGTACTGAGCACACTTTCTCAGGGGAAACATAGCCTAAGGAGGGAAAAACTTCGATGAAGGGAGCCAGAATTCTGACTTGGGGTGAGGCTTAGCTGTGCTTAGTATTCTCAATATTTTTTTAATTTTTTAAAAGATTTTATTTATTTATTTGACAGAGAGAGAGAGAGCACGCACAAGTAGGCAGAGAGGCAGGCAGAGGGAGAGGGAGAAGCAGGCTCTCTGCCGAGCAGGGAGCCTGATGTGGGACTCGATCCCAGGACTCTGGGATCATGACGTGAGCTGAAGGCAGGCAGATGCTTACCCAACTGAGCCACCCAAGCCCCCCAGTATTCTCAATTTTTAGATGGTGGTACAACCAAAGGTGCAGCATGGAACTGCTGAGTTTTACTAACCTTAAGAAAATAAGTTCTCCATCTCAGTGATATGGAATATCACACACACAAAAAAGGGAAATGCATCAAGATGTTCACAGAATGATGAGCAAAATCTTACTTTATCTTTAATATCCTGTATCTTCGAAGTTGTTTAACAGTGAATGAGCACCACTCTTTTGATTAGAAAAGAAATCTCTGTTAAAAGGTTACTCAAGATTTCCAAAAGGAAGGCTATATGCCTCTCACTTGCCTTGCAGGAAGGAAGCCTGAGCCGTGCAAAAGTCAGCTGCAAGTCCCTAAAAAGCCACACAGACACTTGGATTATAAATAGTCATAATAAAATCAGAACCATTTTGTTAGCTATTTTGTCAATGTACAAGTGCTTTTGAGGAAGGCAGGCAAGCAGGAGCCCATCCCACAGTCAATGGTGCAAAGACTGGAAAACCAAACGTGTCTGAGGCAGAGAAAACTACAGGAAGCCCTTCTGGAAGACTGCAGGTTGCAGGAGGTTATCTCGGGTCAGAAAGTATCCCGCCAGCCAGCTGTTGCTGAGATAACCCGTGGGCAGCCCCTCCCCTCTCACTTTCACAGGTGAGAGCACAGCGGGTTTTCTCTGACTCTCAGCAGGCTAGGCTCTGGGCTTCTGCCTTCGTGGTCTGATTTCGGAACCAACAAGGCCCAGCCATGGAGCCATGACTCATTAATGTGTCATAATTGTTGGGAGACATATCAAAGGTAACTTGTTAATGCGGTGCTCATTAAATAAAGCCTGCAACAACTCATTTTGTAAAGTCAGTAAAGCCTTAATAAAGTCTGTAATGGCTTACTTAAAAATACAAACAGATTCAAAGCCATCCCCGTAGAATGCCATTCTCCTGTGACTTCCGTTCCGACGTCCATTGCTGGACACCCTGTGCATGCTTCAGGCTTCCCACAACCCCTGGAGCCCCTGGGCTTCTGACTTGCCTCAGGGCATTCACAGCACAGGAGTGCTTCTGAATTTAAAAACAAAAACCACCACAACACGCCAATGGCCAGAGGGTAGGCGGAAGATGCAGCATCAGTCCGAGGACCACTAGGCAACCAGAGAATGAAAGGGGCCCTCACCCCCCAGGAGAAAGACGACCAGGCAGGCCAGCAGCCCCTGCCCCTCACGGAGCTGTCCTGGGTTAAAAAGCAGCTTGTTAACCCGGCGTGAGGCTGCAGGAAGGTGTGTGGCCAACCTTCCAGTTATCTTCCGCTTCTCTCTCCATGACAACCGCAGGAAAAACTTCCCAGTAATCCGACTCACTAAGTCAGGTTGGTATAGGGGGCCCCCCAAGTGTGGGACCACACACCATCCCCGAGGGGCAGACAACAGCTCTGGCATTCTAGGAAGGCATCACTTTGCCTAGGACAGGATTCTCTTCCACTAGTTACCTGCAGAGAACTCGCTGCTGGGGCCACAGCACAAGTGGGCATTAAACGGGTGAACCTGGTCGAAGTCTGCATGACTCCTTGGCTAGATCGGCCTCTGCTTGTCAGCCCAGGGCAGTGGGAGTCAAAGCCGTAAGGGTCTGGAACCACACTGTACGGTCATTATCCCAAAGAGCCGCACAACACTGCACAGCCTATGATTATGTAATAATCCCATGCAAAAATTAAAGGTCTCGTAGGGCCCAGACTGGAAGCAGGAGAACCACAAGTGATGTGATGGACACAGCCTGAGGATGAAATTAAAACTTTCCACCCACAGACTCACTCATGGACCAAAGCACAGCTCTGCCCGGAAAACGCCAGCATCCAGGCACGAAACACCTCCAGGGCACTGGCTTCGTACCGGGTGCGCACCCACTGCTGGGGGAAACGAAGAGGGAAAACAGACAGTAACTAAGACAAGCGGCTCAAGGAGGGACAATAAGCCATTTACACAAATTCTTCAGGAACATGGAGCTGGTTATTATCCTCCACTCAAGTGCTCAGAAAATTGACTGGGCACTCCACGACTGAACTCAAGGAGCCAAAATGAACTGATGGGAGGTGAACGCAGGGTACTCTGCAACGATCATGCGGCTCGCTGGAAACATCAGTACGTGAACACACAAGCAAGCACGGAAACACGCGTGCACACACGAACAAATGCTCCCAGTAAGCGGTGCCGCAAACCTGTGGAGTACTCTAGAAACTAGTGGAAAAGGACCAGAAGCTTGGGAACAGCTCTTCACAGAGCCATGGTTCCGGAGCTGTGACCGGAAGTCCCCAGACACCCTCTCCAAAGCACATCTGTCCAGGGGACTGAGGGCTGGGGCTGGGAGGTGCACCTGGACAGAGGTGCCCGTAGGACTCCGCTATGAGCTCTATGTCCTCCCCACCTTCCACAGAGCGCCTCCGTTACCAACGCAGAGAAAGAAGGCTGGACGGCTCTTGAAGAAGTAAAATGCCGAGCTCCCTCTTAAACTCCAGAACCGTGCTATGGCTGAGGCCTGGCCAAAGTGAGAAACGGGCGCTCCAAGCTCTGAAGCGGCTACACCCCAAGGACCGTTTGCTAAGCTGGGGCAGAGGGGCGTGGAGCCCATCTGCAGCTGTCCGCCAACCCAGTCTCAGCCAGTGAGCCCCGGCAGTTTCCGCTGGAGGACTGGCCCCCACGCACCAGGCCTTGGGGCAGGCGGCACCGGACTCCAGCCAGGGCCTCCGCCCCTGCTAACCATGTTCACAGACCTTCGCAGTATGACCCTACTGCCATGTGGCTGTGGGCACTGACGGAAGACCCCACTGCAAAACCAGAAGTCTTTATTAAAATGCCACATTCTGCAAGCAAGAAGCCACAAAGCAACTGAAGAGCTTTCATGAAAAACGGCTCTTTAGAAAATGAGAGATGTACCATTATTTTCCCCCAATTAATAGGCCCTGAAATGCATATCACTTCCTAAAGGACAGCCTCTCTCAACTCCACTTCACCCAGAAGTACAGCCGGAGACGTCCTAAGGACACAAGAGCACTGGTGCGAGGGGCAGGGAGGGGGGCTTCGTGCTCAGCCCGGCAAGGCTCCGGCCAGCAAGCACCCTGCGCTACAAACACGCGAGAGAAGCAAAAGCACTCTCCAGCAGCCTCACTGGCCCCCGGGGCTCGGTGCAATGCAGGAGATGCCAGGGGGAGGCAGCTCTGGTTTGCTTGTTTTACTCATTCAGATTCTAACAAGAGTTTTCAGGCCCTCTTCCCCTTACAGTGCTACTGCTTCTCTGGCTTCTCCTGCAGACGGAGAGCCGGACTGCTTGCGTTTCCACAGCAGCCTCTCTTCAGCAAACACATGGGAACAAACTGGTATTCCGCAACATTTCTTTTTCCATTATTCGGGGCAACAGGTTGTGGCCACATGGATGGAGGAAGGGCACCAGGATGATCCCGAGAATGGATTCAAAGCTTTTAAATGGGTATTTCTGCTCAGCAACCCTGCCAGGGTCACCAATATCCCTAGAAAGAACTCACCAAATAAGCGAAAGGCTTAGGGAGGAGATCCCTGGCACTATCCCTTCCTGCCAAGCTTATCCAGGATCCAGACATTTAACTGAAAGAGTCAAGTTAATTAAAACAAACAAACAACCCGGTAACTGAAGCAGGCAAGGGTCTGCAAGCATGTAACCGATCTGATATCTATTTACTTTCCACTGTCATTAGATCTCTCTCTCGGAATCCTGAAATAAAAACAGTTCCTCTGCTCTCAGCCTACAGCAGGAATGATACTTCTGACGGGATCTGATCTGTGCCGCTTAATAGCTGTTTAATCACCAGGGCTGACTCATCAAGTAAAAGGCTTAGTCTTTTCAATTTACAATTGCAGCTTATCTAATAAGTCCCTCAGATACTTTAAAACATTCTAGCAACAAAATGAGACGCAGGTATCCTGGCTTTGTGCTCCCCCAAGTGGGCCTACTGGGTGTCCAGATCACTGAGAGGCTGAAGAGCCACGGCCATCCAGACGCTGGCACTCCAGGCCCACGCCTAGTCCTCTCATGGTTCCTCCTGCTTCCCCGCCCCATCCTGTTCTTTGCTTCCAGGGGTGGGGCACAGGGAGCACCCTGAGGGTAGGGAGAGGCCAATGTGAGAATCACTGCCCACACTCCCTACTTCCCAGGCCCAGAATGATGGCTCAGATGTTTTACCCACCCCAGGAACAAAGAGAAAAGCAAGCACACACTTCATGTTCATTCATGTAAATGTGCAAAGTCCTTAGGAGAGCAAAACCTTGCATTATGTTTCCCTTTAGTTTTGGGGTATTTCTGCACACAACAACTGGATAACCTGATCAAAATTTCTGAGGGCATGCATCGCTCCCTTAATAAAAGGGCCACAAATATGCATGCACGTTTGCAGGATACATTTATTTTTTAAAGATTTTATTTATTTATTTGACAGACAGAAGCAGAAGTAGACACAGAGGCAGGCAGAGAGAGAGGAGGAAGCAGGCTCCCTGCTGAGCAGAGAGCCCGATGCGGGGCCTGATCCCAGGATCCTGGGATCATGACCCGAGCCGAAGGCAGAGGCTTTAACCCACTGAGCCATCCATGCGCCCCTACATTTTAGGGGGGGGTATTTTAAGAAATGGGGCGCCTGGGTAACACAGTTGGTTAAGGGTCCAGCTCTTGCTTTCAGCTCAGGTCGGAATCTCAGGGTCCTGAGACTGAGACCCGAGTCGGGCTCTGGGCTCAGTGTGGCATTTACTTGAGAGTCTCTTTCTCCGTCTTCCTCTGGCCCTCCTACTTGTGCACTCACTCTCTCGCTCCCTCTAAAATAAAACATATTTTAAGAAAATAACTAGTTAAAAAAAAAAAAGAAAGAAAGAAAATAACTAGTAAATTCAAAAGAACCTACTGCACAGGTGGCTCTAGGAAATAACCCAAACATATTTTCCAAGCTTTAGAGTGTCAATAGAAAAATGCCAAACCAAAAAGAATACGCTAAATAAGTCCAAGAATAAAATATACTCACTTAACAGGTGCCAGAGAACCAGGTATACAAGTAAAAACAGTTCCTTATTTTGCATTTTTAAAGGAGAGGCCCTGAGTCCATGTCTCCAGTATAAACCATTGGAACAAGAGTCACCACCACCCTGGGAACTGGGATAATAAAGTCAGTTGCCTCGGGTAGAAAAACAGAAGCACAGAAACACAGTATTATTAACACGATGTTTCAATACCTTCGGACAGTGATTTCCTCATGAGTCAGCCTGTCTAGGGAGCACTAACCATCTATGAATCCCCTACGTCAAACACAGCCGACTAACCATTAATTACAGCCAATGAAGAGAAACACAATTTAGCACAACACATACTTCTGAGAACGCACTATTCTAAGGTAACAAGGACTAGCAGCCAATAACTAGAACACAGACCTGGAGGTCCATGGTCATTGCAAAGACAAAAAAATCTTCCAAATGTGGACAGTTCACGCGAGGGTCACTGGAAACTCCGTATTACTTAAAAGAACTGTACGGTTTCCAGGGCACCTGGGTGGCTCAGCTGGTTAAGTGTCCAATACTCGATGTCGTCCCAGGTCATGACCTCAGGGTGGTGAGATCGAGGTCCGTGTCAGGCAGGTCCCATGATTTTTCTCTCCCTCTCCCTCTGGCCCTCCCCCCAGCTCTCTAAATAAATAAAAGCTTTTAAAAAAAAGAATTGTAAGGTTTCCTACTTTAATTGTTCTTTTTGAATGTTAAAAAAAAAAACTTCATTTATTAAACTTGGAATGAGTAAGAAACAATATTAAAAACAAAACCGAGGGGCGCCTGGGTGGCTCAGTGAGTTAAGCCGCTGCTTTCGGCTCAGGTCATGATCCCGGGGTCCTGGGATCGAGTCCCACATCGGGCTCTCTGCTCAGCAGGGAGCCTGCTTCCCTCTCTCTCTCTCTCTGCCTCTCTGCCTACTTGTGATCTCTGTCTGTTAAATAGATAAATAAAATCTTAAAAAAAAAAACAAAAAAACAAAAAACAAAACCGAGACTGAAGTCACCTGGGTGGCTCAGTCGGTTAAGCGTCTGACTCTTGGTTTCAGCTCAGGTCGTGACCCCAGGGTCCTGGGATGGAGCCCTGCTCAGCACAGAGCTATCTTGAAGGTCTCTCCCTCTGCCCCTCCCCTCAACATAAAGAAACAAACAAATCTTAAAAAAAAAAAAAAAGGAAAAGGAAACGAAACCTAGATCAATGAGCATTAAGTGTCCCACAGTAATAAAAATAAAATCATTAACACTTAGCGTGTGCACCATGCTAATCCCCACACATCCCACAGTGCCGGTAACTCTATTTCCATTTTATAAATAAGGAAACCAAGGCACTATGGGTTAAGGGACTTGCCCAGCATCTCACAGCCAATAAGTGAGTCACACATAAGCAGTTGGCCCCCAAAGTTCACAGTGGCTCTTAGCCACCATACCATTCTGTCACGATGCTTACTTATCTACACCCACATGACAGCCACAGAAACACTGCAGAAGACAATGAAAAGACTTCCCTTCCTTGAGAGTAAAAAGCTTTGGTGCAGATATGAAGTAATTTATTATAGTTAAGAAATTTTAATTTCTGGGGGCACCTGGGTGGCTCAGTGGGTTAAGCCTCTGCCTTCGGCTCAGGTCATGATCCCAGGGTCCTGGAATCGAGTCCCGCGTCCGGCTCTCTGCTCAGCAGGGAGCCTGCTTCCCTCTCTCTCTGCCTGCCTCTCTGCCTACTTGTGATCTCTCTCTGTCAAATAAATAAATAAAATATTTTTTTTTTTTAAGAAATTTTAAATTCTGTTTAGGCTTTTACCTAGATTGGTGAGTTTTTTCAACACATCAAATGACAAAAGCAAAGATGTACCCTGTACCATTCCAAAAATTCAATGCCATACAAATAAAGAGGATGCTTTATTCGTTTTTTAAAAGATTTATTGGAGGGAGAGAGAACAAGCGAGCAGGGGGAGGGCCAGAGGGAAGAGAGAGAGGATCTCAAGCAGACTCCCTGCAGAGCACAGACGCCCCCTGACTCAGGGCTGAATCCCAGGACTGAGACCCTGACCTGAGCCAAAACCAAGAGTCGGACGCTCAACCAACTGAGCCACGCAGGTGCCCCACTTTGTTCAAATTTTAAAGGGGAAAAAATCCTTTAACATTCATAGTCTGTGATTTGGCCTGAAGGACCAAAGGTTCAAAGCTGCTCATTCACAAATGTCATAAGTGACATAGTACTAGACATGACAGACACCAGGGACATCCAGCTAACTGCACATCACTGTCTGTGGGTGACCCATGGTGGCGTTTCCATCAATTCCCAGGAAAGGGGAAAGTTAACCATGTGGTGAGTATTTTACAAAACTAAATTTATCCAATGTTTAAATTCTAATTATGTCCTTCCTTCTGTTGTTAAGAGGTTTATTTTATTAAACGAAGTATCAAGATACAATGGTGTTTTTGTTTTAGTGTGCTTGCCTGGCACATTTAAAAGAAGTTAGGAACTCTGTTTATCCAAATTTATTTCTACTGAGTTTAAAAAAAAAAAAGAAGTTTTTTTTAAGTGAGCTCTATGCCCAACATGAGGCTTGATATACCCAGTATCAAGAGTCCTACGCTCTACCAAATGAGCTAGCCAGGCACTCTCATTTCTGTTGGTTTTTAAAAAACTGGTTCTCAAGTCTGGGAACCAATGAGCAAGGACAGCTACAAGTCACTCTTTGGAAAAAGCTAGTTAAATAATAACCTGGCTAGAGAACTTAAAAAAAAAAAAAAAAAAAAGAGTCCCTTAGGAGTATAGTAGACCAGCAATTTTGGAAAATTATTTCCACTGCATAACTCAGCATCAAAGTGCAGACTAAACTGTCATCCTCAAGAGAGGAATATTATTCTATCAAAGCCAGCAATACTTCAAGGCTTCAAAAATACTCAGTTATGTTGCCATGCTGATGTTACCTATTTATGCTGTAACGCTAGACCCAAAAAAGCAGATGTTTC
>PISX010034220.1:0-14234 GCA_004024625.1 Mellivora capensis
GCATCTAAACCCGTCTGCCCAGATGTGACCAGCCACAGCTTTATTTTCATACCGACACCCTCTCTGTCCTTACCGTCCCTTTCAATAACGAGGTCCATCAGTGGATAGAGGCAAGTCACGATGGTCGCCGCTGGCTTATTTACCACTCACGGCGGAGAGCACCCTGGTTTCCATTTTCAGGGAATCAAGTTTCGCGAAGTAGCACAGCGCTCTGGAAACATGCATCATGTCCTCCCTGCGTCGGGTTCTGTGCCAGGCACAGGGAGTTCAGAGTGACCACAGTGGGCCCATTATGAAGGTGTGCCTGAGCAGAGGTTCATGCGAGGCCCAAGGGGGGGGGCGGGCGGGGTTACAGAGACACATGTGAGTCCAGGAGACACGTGGAACTTAGGACACATCAGGGATCTGGACTCGTTCCTGTTGACAGTGGGAGAAGCTGGGAGAATTCAGACCTGTGCATGACTTCACCAAGGTTTTACTTTAATTATAGCACTTTGGTCATGAAGTGAGGAAGGAGATGTGTTTGCTCCACTAGGAGTAGGAGGGGAGATAAGAAACAGGATATCGGTTAAAAGGTCATTTTCACTGGCCAAGTGAACAGTGAAGATGTGTGGCACGATGGGGCAAATCTGGGGAGAAAACAGAATCCTTTGACCCCAGCGAGGTAAAAGCAGCAGCTCTAATTTTTAGGTTATGAGGCTGGAAGTGAAGGCGAGGATGTGATCCAGGTCAGGGGGCGGGAGGCAGCGTGGAGCTCCGGACCGTGGCACTGACCGGTGCTGGAAGACAGGCAGGTGAAGACCATCTCCTCCGGGCTCTCTACCAACTGAACGGGGATGAGCTTGTGTGACCATAGGGATGCCATGGTGTGCTTCTCTGGGGTCACATTTGAACCTACAGGACAATTTTTAGTTAATAAAATGTGAAGAAAATATAAGCATGAAGATGACAAATTCTCAGTTCAGCAGAAACGGGGTGGCCGAGACTCGGGCTGGGCTCCCCGAGCGCCATTACCGTGACAGGGTCTATGCATGTCAAGCCGGAGGGTCTGCCGGCAGGGCTCAGGTCCAGGCTGTGACACCCCTAATCAGACACCGCACTGGTAGCTTGATGGATGGAAGAGCGTTCCATCGAAATCCTTAAATATGCATATATGTCTGACCATACAGAGATCCCCATTATAAAATGATAGACGTACTTCTCTTTTTATAAACAACTTCTCATGGAGGATTTCTCCCACTCCAATAAAGGAAATTTATACCAGGGGCACAGGTGGGGACGGTTCAGATGAATTCTCACTTCAGTCCCTTGTCATCCTCCAGCCCACTTCCCACTATCAACCTAAAAAACAAAAACAAATATAAAGTTCGTTGCGTTCTGTTTGCTGGGATGTCATTTCCTTGCACCTCTTTGTTCCATTCAGTGAGTATTGATCCCCTCAGATATCCAGTGGATGCAGCGTGCAGCATTGCACTATTACAAAGCAAGGTTGTCCATGCACATGGTCACAGACATAGGTCTGCTTAATGCTGAGGTTATTGATTTTTATAAATCAAAGAAGCCTGAAAAGTTTATTGAGGATATTCATTTAAAGTAGTGTTGGTTGATCGATGCCAATATTTCAATTTGTTGCTATCAAGCCCTGGGTAGTGAGGTCAGTCACAACATCTTCTGTTTCGTGCTTCTTCTGAACAGCCCTAGAAAAACCACAAAGGGTCTGATATTACCTCCCCACGACCTTTCAGGGGCCAGTCGCACCACTGAACGTGTCACTTGGAGAAAGGGCAGAAGGCCTACAACAGGGCCACAAACCCATATGGCACAGGTCTTGAGGAAATCAGTCTTCCTTCAAACAGCCCTACTTTATTTTTAGGCTAAATCACAAAAAACATGGAAGATGCTTGCTGAAGCCGAGTATAAAAATAAAAGCAGAAAGAAGCCAAGCCCTAGAATCTGGGCTTCAGGGACCAGACATCAGGAACCCCCAGACCCTGTTTTCTTGGATGTTTTCCAGATACTCGGACAGACACCCGTCCAGTGAAGATGGATATAGGGTAAACATCCCCTCAAAAAGATGCTCTCTGTTATTAACCATCGGTGATATGTGCATTATCAGTAAGGTATGTGCAACCCCCCCCCCAGATGGAAACACGCCCTATGACCGTCTGCAGGTAAATCCACAAATGAAATTTGGTGTGTTTGCATGATAGGACACCCTTCATCAATAAAAACAACATGTACGACCGATAGATGCAACATCATGGCAGACTTCCAAAAATTGTTCTTGAGAAAAATATTCAAAAACTGCTTGTTTCCATTTACATAAATTTGTGAAGCAGGGAAAATGGGGCCTTGATAATGGAAATCTTGTCACTGATGGCCTAGGCCCAGGAGCGCGGGTTGGGACAGATTCCAAAGGGGGACAAGAGAACCTTGAGGATGGGAATTCCAATACTTCTTGTTGTGGACCTTACAGGAATGGACACAATCTTCAAAAGTTGATGAACTCTCCACGAAAATGGGAACAAATGTATGTTTCAATAGACCTGATGAACTTAAACTTAAGGAGCCGGTCCATTTTCATACACCAGAAGAGAGTTTACCAAAGAGATATTGGAACACCGCTGCCATTATCCTGGAAGGTACAGAAGCTGGTAGAAGATTGAAATACAAAGCTGGAAAACACAGCTCCCTGGCCTGCCACACACAGGGGTCCTGTGTTGATTAGCAAACTACCAACTATCTCAACTTCTCATTTCTCTTTTTATTTATTTATTTATTTATTTATTTATTTATTTATTTATTTTTGACACAGACAGAGAAAGACAGAGAGAGCAACCACAAGCAGGGGGACAGGCAGGAAGCAGAGAAGCAGGCTCCCGGCTGAGCATAGATCCCCATGCGGGGCTTGTATTCAGGACCTGGGATCATGACCAGAGCTGAAGGCAGCTGTGTAGCTGTGTGAACCACCCAGGGTCCCCTCAATCTCTCATTTCTGAGCCCTTGTCCCCTGAAGTAAATCTAGTGTGACGGGCTACTGTTTTATAGAAGTTCCAAGATCTTCCTGCAGGGACAAAACCAGTTTTCCTATGAAATCTGATGTTCCTACACTCAGTGTGCTTAACAATTTTGGCTTCTTTGTACTATTAGACAGTTGTCCTGTGGGGGTCTCATTCATGGACAATCGGTCTGCCTCTCCCTATATCTAAGTATGTCCCTTTGGTATGGCTGAAGTCCCTGCATCACAGTCTTTTTCATGCTATGTACGCCTCTGCACTCAGAATCTCCTCAGGGAACACGAGTCTGCCTTGGGAGAACTTGTAGGCTTCATTCAAGGCAGAAAGGGGAGCTAAACATATTACTCCTTAAATACATTCCACAAAATTCTACTCTTTCATCGTCAGAATCCGAGGAGCTGTCCCGTGTGTGTCGATACGTCTAGCCACATGGACCGAGGTGCAGAGCCGGGGCACCCCCTGAATCGTTTGCTGAAGCTGACGCTCCCGTATCCAGGGATGATACATGACGGAGCCCTTCAGCTGCGGTACATTGGTTCTGAAAATGGAAACAAACCTTTAGACACAGCATTAAACAGAAACAAATGCACAGTTTGTTAGGAAGGGAAAGGACGTCGCTGTCAAAACCATACACGTAGAGTTCTGGTCTTGTAATGGCTGTTTGTGTGTTTCTCCCCTGCCTCTGCCCTCCTTCTGCTCCCACTCGGAGTGTTTCCTTTTTCATTTTGACCACAGTTCTACCATTTCGGTCTTATCCCAGATTTGTGAGTGAGACAAAATGCATGAGCGATGTGCACAGTAACTAACAGAGATCTACAATTGTGTGCTATGTCTCTATCACCTCTAAATTGGAAAACAAGCAAATAAAATAAAGTAAGACAAAAACAAGCCCCAAATCCCCCTTTCAGTGACACTTACGTATTTTCCCCACTCTGTCTTGTCACATTTCTTGTCTTTTCATCCTTCGGGGAAATCTTTTGAAAGTACTAATTATTCCACATTTTTAAGTGTTTATCTTTTACTTTTTATAGCACATTACCTCAGGTAAGAATGTATTTCTTCAGCAGTAAACAGAAAAGGAATCGTAATGACAGAAAACTGCTCTTCAGTTAACGGCTCCCTGTTGCTCCCGTGTCGCTCTAATGGCCAACCTTTCAGGGTTCTGAAAGTCCTTTCAGAAATAGTTTCCCCACCTCCCTCTCAATATAGTCTCCAAGGTCCCGTTTCAGAGGTGAGATTTATTTTTTTTCATATTCATATTATTCATAATAAAGCAGCATTCTAGCCCTGAAGACTGTTCAAAGGAGAAAACTGACATCTATGTACTACCTAACTAGAAACAAACTGATAAACTTCTGAAACACTCTTTGAAAATGAATGCCAGCAGAGTCGATTTCCAGGGCAGCTTTTATGCCTCATCACGGCACCCTAGAAACTGCTGTCAAGCTCCATTTTATTCCATGTGTGGCCTGACAGTTCTAAGGGGAAAGTGTATCCTAATTTTTCCAAATAAATTAGATTCCAGCCATTTTAAAATGAAAACACAGCCTCTGCTGAAGTTATAAACAGACCCTATTGAATAACATACTAACAGAGTCTCACACTCTTATCTCTGGCTGAGGTTTAGCACCAAGAGGCAGCAAAGCGCTAATCATGTCTTTGTAGTCCCAGTAATGCAAATCAGTCAGCACCTCACACAATGGAGAGCGGATGCTCCCATCACAGTGTATTGCACTTTTCCACCAAGAAGATAAAAAGGGAAGAGAGGGAGGGAGAGGAGGAAGTGTAGAGGGATGGAGAAGGAGGACAACTTGAGGCAGTAAAGAATCAAGTGTATTTTTAATTCAGATTTAAGACATGAAACAAATAGTTAAAAAACCCAGTTGAGGGTGTTATCCAATCACATTATTTCCTGGTAAATGCACGTAAATTCTAACTCTTTTTTAACGATTTTATTTATTTATTTGACAGAGAGAAATCACAAGTAGGCAGAGAGGCAGGCAGAGAGAGAGGGAAGCAGGCTTCCTGCTCAGCAAGGAGCCCGATGCTGGACTCGATCCCAGGACACTGAGATCATGACCTGAGCTGAAGGCAGCAGCTTAACCCACTGAGCCACCCAGGCGCCCGACGTAAATTCTAACTCTTAATTAAAGTCCATATTTTAATGCATATAACATGTGAGATTACTGGAATTTGGAAATATATTAGAAAAATAATAGAGAAACAGATATTTTCCTAATAGGATGAGGGAATAAATAGATAATTGAAGAAAATTAAGTTAGATTTAATGAAAAAGATAAATAATAATTCAAAATTATATTAGGGAAAATAATAATAATTAAAGGATATCCTAATTAGAAAGGGAGAAGTAAGACAGTCTTTAATTATAGACAACATAATCTCAAATGTAGACAATCTTAAGCACTCATCAAAAAAAGAAAAACTATCAGAACTAAGAATCAAATATAGTAAGATTGCAGGATATAAGATCAACATTTAAAAATGCATTTTGATATATAAGCAATGAAAAATCTGAAAATAAACCTAGGGATACATTTCCATTAACAATATTATTAAAATAATGTAACACTTAGGAAACTCTTTTAAGATGCAAATCTTGTACACTGAAAATTACAGTATCTTGCTGAGGAAAACTAAAGCAGATCTAAATAAAATTGAAAAGAATCCACATCTATGGACTGGAAGAATTAATATCACTAAGATGGGAATTCTTCTCAAATTGTTCTTTAGAATCAATAGAACAAAGATAATCTCTGTCCAGTTCTTGGCAGGATTTTTTGCAGAAACTGACAAGCATATATTAAAATGTATATGAAATTCAAGTTCATCTGGAAAAACCAAAATATTTGAAAGAGAAATATCTTAATTACAAAGCTTGTGTTTACTGATTTCAAAATTTACTATAATGCTACAGTCATTGAGACATTGTGGTTAATGATAGGCATGTAGATCAAGGACATAGAATGGAGAGTCCAGAAATAAATCCTTATATTTACAGCCAACTACCATCAATACCGTCAATTCACAATCAATTACAGACACAAAAGTGCCAAGGCAATTCCTTGGAGGACAAAAAGTCTTGTTAACAAATTGTCCTGGGGCAATTGTATATCTACATGCAAAAAGATGAACTTATGCCCTCACCTTATGCGATACAAACAGATTAAATCAAAAAGGATCATAGACCTAAATGTATGAGATAAAACAAATCTTTTAGAAGATAACAAAGGAGAAAAATCAAGATTTGTGGTTTAATAAAATGTCCCATAGATGTGATAACAAAAGTATGGTCCATGAAAGAAAAAAAAAAAGGGTTACATCAAAATTCAGAACATTTCTCTTCAAAAGATACCATTAAGAATATGAAAAGACCAGCCTTGAAGTAAATATTTTCAAAACTATTATTCATTAAATAACTAGTATCCAGATTTTACAGAAAATTCTTACAATTCAATAATAAGACATTCAGTGAAATAACAGGCAACAGAAATAAAGAAATGGTTCAACAAAGAACATGTTTGACCATGGTCAGGTAACATTTTGCTCTTACTAGAATGGCTGTAATAAATAAGACAGATAGTAACAAACACCGAGGACAATGTGGGGAAAGGAAAACGTTCATACATCTCTGGTGTGAATGTAAAATGGTGCTGCCATTTTGCAAAAGAGTTTGGCAGTTTCTCAAAAAAAGGTATGTATAATATTACCCTACTTCCCAACGACAGCATTCCTAGACATCTACCCTAGCGACATAAAGACACATCCTCACACAAAAACTTGCATGTGAATTTCATAGCAGCATCATTCATAACAGCCAAAACTGGAAAGGCCTAATGCCCGTCCGTCAGCGAATGGAGAAACAAAGAGAGGTACAACCATACAACTGAGTACTATCCAGCACTAAGAAGGAATCAAGGACTAAAACCTGTTATGCCATGAGTAAACCTCAAAAACATTATTTAAAAAAAAACATCAGACACATATGGGATAATTCACTCATATGAAGTGTTAAGAAAAGACAAATTTATAAGACTAGAAAGTAAATTAGCAGTTGCCTGGGGCTGCAGCGGACATGCAGATTCACTGAATGGGCATGCAAGGTCTCATGAGGGGACAGTATGTTCAACCTGATTTATGGTAATGATAGCACCACCTGGTATAGTTACTAAAAATCATTCATTTGTATACTTTAAGTTAGTGAATTTTTTTTAAATTTATTTATTTGTCAGAGAGAGAGGGAGAGAGAGTGAGCGAGCACAGGCAGACAGAGTGGCAGGCAGAGGCAGAGGGAGAAGCAGGCTCCCTGCCGAGCAAGGAGCCCGATGCAGGACTCCATCCCAGGAGGCTGGGATCATGACCTGAGCCGAAGGCAGCCGCTTAACAAACTGAGCCACCCAGGCATCCCAAGTTAATGAATTTTTTAATGTGTAAATACACCTTCATATAGCTGTTAAAATAGAAACAAGGTAACAAAAGTGACTTCTATTTTTGACCAAGATGAAGGGACTTATCTTCCTCCCTAAAGTTAAAAAAGGACAAAACTTAAGAAGTAATGGTCTTTAAGACAAAAAATCATCAAACAATGAAGGACAGTCATTTCTAAGAGATGGGAAATAAAAAAGAACAAAAACAAAAGCCTGCAGTTCCTCTCAAAAGCCTTGAGAAAATTTTGAGGCTAAGTCACAAGGAAGAACCTAGAAAAGCCTGGTAGATGCCCTGAGATGGAAACAAAGCCAAGAGTAAAAGACCAAACCCGTGACTTTGCTGGTTGTAGTAATAGACAGGAGAGAGATGCCCAGAAAGAGAACCCTGGAGATCTGAAAAGCGTTACTCTTGAGTACTCTGTTGAGTACTTATCTGCTCATGTCTGTGAGGGGATTACCCATGGCCAAGAGAAAGAGCCACTAGAAAGGATTATAGACCAGTACTCTTGTTCATACAGGATGAGGGAGAGTGCCTACTGCCATCAACCAAATAGAAACTATCATGTTTCCTGGGGCATTGGGCCAAATACACAGAGTGGTCTGTGTTATTAATTATTCCCCTCAGTAGAGGAGAATAATTAGCCTAGACTGAGAACTTCCCCAGTTCCACCTAACAAGTCTTAAAAGCAACATGCCAAAGGATCAAACTCTTGCCAAGTAAAATGCCTGAGAATAAATCTCAACAATATTTATAAAAATGCAAAAAGTAGCCAGCCTCCAATAATGCCTGCCATCCAATCAAAGATTACCAGGCATGCAATCGAGGAGGGAAATATGAGCCATTATGAAGAGAAAAACCAATAAATTAAAAATTCACATAAAACTGACACAGCAGAGGATTTACAATTTTCAGATGAGGGCATTAAAACACTAAACTTTATAACTGCACCCGTGCATTCAAAAGTTAAGTAGAGACAGGAATGATCCAACAAAAAAACAACTCTGATGTTTGGAGATGAAAATGAAAATACATATTAAATTGGATTAATGGGACATTAGATATTGCAAAATAAAAATTTAGTAGACCTAAAGACATGGGAAAAGTTATCGGAATTGAAAGGAGAAATGAAAGAATTTAAAACAAGTGGTATTAGTGGACCATGAGGCTTCAAGTAGCCTCTTATATATGTGATTTGTGTGAGCAAAGGAAAAGTATGTGAAATAATATGAAATTATAAGGGGTGTATGTTCTAACATCTGATGAAAATAATAAACCTAAGGGTTCAACAGGTCAACAACTCCCAAGCATAAGAAAAAGGAAGAAAATTATACCCGGGGTATATCATATTCAAATTGCTCAAAACCATTTATAACAAGAAATCTTTTTTTAAAAGATTTTATTTATTTATTTGAGAGAGAGGAGAGTGAGAAAAAGTGTACACAAATGGGGTAAAGGACAAAGGGAGAAGCAGACTTCCTGCTGAGCAGGGAGCCGGATGTAGGGCCCGATCCTGGGACTCTGGGATCATGACCTGAGCCAAAGGCAGATGCTTAACCAAGTGAGCCACCCAGGTACCCTGATGACAAGAAATCTTAAGGCCAGCCAGAGAAAAGGCAGGTTATACAGAAAGAAATACATAAAAGGATGGCAATATTTTTCTCATTAAAAACAGTGCAGAGGGGAAGGCAGTAGAGCAACATTTTAATATTACTGATAAAAAAATAAAGACCAAATGAAACAAAAAATACATAACCCTAGAAGTTTTTACCAGAAGAAAACAGGCCTGAAAAATGTTTTCCAATATTCAAACCTTAACAAATTTGTCACTGACATACCTGCACTGCAAAGATAAGGCAAACAACACTCTGCAAGCAAAAGAAAATGAAACCAGATGGATTTATGAATAAAAATATAGGCCTGGAGATCCATGGAAATAATAACTATACACATAAACAAAAATGAGAACAGTGCAAGTTTTTATCTACAATAGGTAAAGGCAAACATGTTACCAATAGCATGAAGGGCAGAAAAGTGGAAAATGAATTATTGCTAGTATAAGATTCCTATTCCCTTTGTGAAGTGCTGTAACATCATTTGATGGTAAATGGTCCTCAGTTAATGCAATCATAAGATAAAAAGCCAGTGAGTTATAGTCAATAAATTACAAAAGAGATAACATGGAATCATATAAAAATAAATCCAAAAGAATGGCAGGTCTCTCATTGTGACTTTCATTCAATACTATGCTGGAGGCTGTAGCCAGTGCAATAAAACAAGAATAAAGAAATGCAAACCTTAACTTTGGAATGAAGTAAAATTGTGTCTACTTATAGAGAACATGCTCATGTATGGAAATAATCTCATGAAATTTACTGGAAAAGCTACTAAGACTACTCAGTGAGTTTAGAAGAGGTACAGAATATAAGATCAATGTACAAAAATCAGTTCATCTTTTTATATAAGCAGTGAACAATCACAAATTCAAACAAGCAAGACCACATACAGTATCAACAATAAATATGAAATGCCTCCTTCCCAAGTATATAGATGAAATGCAAGACCTATACACTGAAAATTACAGAAAACAGCCGAGAGTAATTAAATAAGTCTAAACAAATGGAGAGATGTAAATTTTTCCCAAGTAATCTTTACATTTAATAAAATTTGCATTTTTTCATAAAAATTTTCAAACTGATTCTGAAATTCACTGAAATGCCAAAAGACTTAGTGACAGCAAGAGTGAAAAAAAGAAACATGAAAGCATAAGACTACCTAATTTTGAAATTTATTATAAATGCATATTAATCAAAATGTGAAAAAAGTGATATTGGCTTCAAGTTGACAAAGAGATCAATGGAACATAATAAAAAATCTATAAATATGCCCAAAATAAATACAGCTAAATGATATTTAATAGAAAGGCAAGAGTAATTCAGTGGAGAGAGTACAGACTTTTTAATAGATAGTGGCATAGTTGGCTATCTATGTTCACACACACATAAAAATGCAGTGCAATCCATATCATGAATCACATATAAAATGTAACTCAAAGTGGATCATAGACCTACATGCAGGATCTGAAACCCTGAAACTTTCAGAAGTAAACACAGGGCACAAACCATGACCTGGGTTTGGCAGAGAGTTCCCATATTCAACACCAAAAACATGATCCATGAAAGGATATGCCAATGAATTAGATTTCATAAAAACTAAGAATGTTGGCTTGAGGAAAATACTATTAAGAGAATGAAAGACACAGCAGATACTTGGGGACACGTTGTAAATCACACACCTGATAAAGAATTTTTATATTGATACACACCACCTGTAAAGAACTCTCCAATCTCAAAATTGAAGAAAAAATTAACCCAGTTGAAAATGGGCAAATAAGTTGGACATTTCATCAAAGAAGATATATGGAAAGTAAGTAAGTACATGAAAAATGCCCAGCTACATTAATCATTATGGTAACGCAAGTTAAAGCCCTTGAGATAGCAACACAGACCCACGAAAGTGGCTGAAATTAAAACCCCTAAGCATGCTAAGTTTCAGTCCTATATGGAAGAACTAGAACGTTCCTGTGCTGCTGGAAGAAATGTAAAATGCACAATGGCTTTGGACATCAGTTTTGCAGTTTGCTAAAATGTTAACCACACTGTAAACACAGGGACACGTACTTGCTAGGCATTTTCCGAAGACTAAAAAAGCATGCATCCACACGGTGATTCCGACAGGAGTCTTCACAGCAGCTTTCATTTAATAACCCGAAAGTGGAAACAGCTCAATGCATAGCAACGGTGAATGGAAGAACTCTGGTCTACCAGTATGATGAAACATGACTTAGCACTAGCACAGTAACGCATTATGGATTCCTGTTATAGCCTGAATGGATCTGAAAACAAACCAAAGTGCTGGGTGAAAGACGCTAGAGAAGTAAGTGGGAATGCTGTACGAGGGCCTCTACATTAAACTCTGAGAAGCACAAACTGATCTAAAGGGACAAAAGGAGATCCCCAGTTTGCTGGGGTCGGGAAGAGGGTGTGAAGCAGGGAGGAACAGGGGGAGAGATGAGACAAAGGCATGAGGAATGTTTTGTTGGTGATGGAAATGCTCATGTTCTTAACTGGGATGACATTTCACAGTGAGATATACGTCCAAACCCATCACTTTGCACACTGCGTGTCAAGTGCACATCAATGACGCTTCAAGTTTATAAAGAAAATAAACAAGGGAGGAGGAAACTGCTATTCTGAGTGTCTTCTGCTGCTCTACTGCCAACACAAGATTGCAAAACAGGGATCCCCAACCCCGTTTTTCTAAATAAGTAATGTAGGCCTGGAAAGGTCAGGCATGAAAGTTTACAGGAGATATGATAAGAGGCTGCTTTTGTACTTACAGCCCAATTATAACAAAAATAGATCTTTAATTAATTGTACCAAAACCTGTCTTGTGAAAATCTGGAAGTTCTTATGGCACATTTTTTTAAACCTATAATTCTGAAGAACTCTATTTGGAAGTTAATAAAGAAAATGGTAAAGAATTGAAAATCCTCTGCTGTTGGGGCGCCTGGGTGACTCAGTGGGTTAAGCCTCTGCCTTCGGCTCAGGTCATGATCTCAGGGTCCTGGGATCCAGCCCCACATCGGGCTCTGCTCAGCGGGGAGCCTGCTTCCTCCTCTCTCTGCCTGCCTCTCTGCCTCCTTGTGATCTCTCTCTCTCTGTCAAATAAATAAATAAAATCTTTAAAAAAAAGAAAAAGAAAATCCTCTGCTGTGTCCATCAAGAAGCACCACTGTTTTTGTTTTGTTTTGTTTTGTTTTGTTTTGGTGGGTTTTTCTGGAGAAGGGTGGGGTGGAGAAGCACAGTAACGCATTATGGATTCCTGTTATAACCAAACAGGTGCAAGAGGGGGAAAAAGAAGCAATAGGATCGGAGCCCTGGATGGTCTGTAATTCAGTCCAAAGTTCTTTCCTAGACAAAGTCCCCAAGTTAGTTTATTTCTTTGTTTCCACACACCCATGCCTCCTTCCCAACCTGATGGTCACACCTAGGTTCAAGCAGAAAGTCACACTTTAAATGTGGTCTTCAGTTAATGGCTGAGCCTAGTGGGGGCCTTGGTTGCTTATGGGTCTTTTTTCAACCATTTTCCAACTGTTTAATATCTAGAAAGGCTTGGCTTTTCAACCCATTAAGGCCCCACATTTTTTTACTCTACTTTCTTCCATGTGTCCTTGCAAGCTGATCACGGTCACACTAGCATGTTGATTTCAAGCATGCCCCCAGAGCTGCTGACTCATTTAGCTCATGATCTGCTTCTTTGTAACGTGGACCAACATCTTTCATACTCAGATGGGTGCTTATTCATTATCCACTGCCCAGCCGCTAAGTCAAAACCATGAATTTTACATGTATTAGCATGTATTTCAGAGTACCAATTTCAGTATTAGCCAGGGTAAGTAACCCTATATTCTGTAACAAATCTTGCCTATTACTAGCTGCCCATAAAGGAAGTTATTTTCCATGTCACAGTTCATGAGAGTTGATGTGGGTGGAGATGGGAGTGGAGAATGTGCTGCTTCACACCGCCTTGTCAGGATCTGATCTGACACAGCCTATAACACTTGAGATGTGTGTCCCAATATTTCATTAGGCACTAACTTTGAAAAAACAGGCAGGAGATATGAGAAAGAAGAAATAGAGAGGGACTTTTTCTCCTAACCACCTTGGACTAAAATAAACATGATGCTAACACGCACACTAATGTGAGCACCAGCCACAAGCTCCCCTCCTCCCAAAGATGCAAAGTAGCTAAGACATGAACTGGGTTTGTGTGCTCAGGAAGAGGTTTGGGGAGCATCTATCCTGCAATTGTACTACCACATTGGATATACTGCTATGATAGGACCCAAGTGGTTTTCCCCTTCCATCCTCTCCATTCCTCTACAATCAATTTTCTATACAGCCAGAGGGATCTTTGAAAAAGGTAAATTATGTGATTCTGCTTCCCTATGTAAATCCACGAGCTACCTACACTACTTGAAATGAAAGCCAAGCCACTGGGGTGGCCTACAGGAATTTCCTTGACATGACCCAACACTGTCCCACTATCCCCACTGCTTTCTGTCCCCTCTCGCTGACTCCCAATGTGCGTAGAGACAACTGAGTCAGCTCCCATCTCTGGGTCTCTGTTCTTGTTGTATCTTCTACCTGGACATCTTTTTCTTCAATTCTAAGCAAGAATCATCACTCACTCTCTTTAGGTCCCAACTCAGTATCATCAGAGAGGTGTTCCCTGTAACTGCCCTAAATTTGCACTTCCCTGTCTTCCATACACTATTGTATATTTGCCAAAATACTTTTCACCATCTGATAGGTATGTATGTTTTTTTTGTTTTTTTTTAATGTGTTTTCAATTTAACTTTTTTTTTTATTTCTTTTCAGCGTAACAGAGTTCATAGTTTTACACCACACCCAGTGCTCCATGCAATGCGTGCCCTCCACAATACCCACCACCTGGCTCCCCCAACCTCCCACCCCCCGCCCCTTCAAAGCCCTCAGGTTGTTTTTCAGAATCCGTAGTCTCTCATGGTTCATCTTCCCCCCAATTTCCCTCAACTCCCTTCTCCTCTCCATCTCCCCATGTCCTCCGTGTTATTTGTTATGCTCCACAAATAAGGGAAACCATATGATAATTGACTCTCTCTGCTTGACTTATTTCACTCAGCATAATCTCTTCCAGTCCCGTCCATGTTGCTACAAAAGTCTGGTATTC
>PISX010034221.1:0-14237 GCA_004024625.1 Mellivora capensis
TCAACAGTGAGTCTGCATTTGTGAAATGCTTTAAAATGACAAAAATAAATAAATACAGAAATAATTTGGGAGGTAATCCTCAACTGTTCAATTTTAACACCCTATAGTATTTTGTGAAGATTCTTCTACTTTTGAGAGCTAGGACAAGGGTGTGCAAGAGAATTTTAGGTAAAAACTTTTCTAATAGATATAGATGGCTATTTATCTACAAAAACATAGCCTGTTGTTGAAAACGGATTTCTGGGCTCTGGAGCCAAAATAAAATATGGAGACGGAGTTTGCAAATAAGGAGGAACGATAGTTTTATTGCTTTGCCAGGCAAAGGCAGCTGCAGCAGGCTAATGCCTTAAAAAATGCAGACCCAAGGCACCTGGATTGCTTAGTCGGTTGAGCATTTCGACTCTTGATTTCAGCTCAGGTCATGATCTCAGCATCCTGGGATCGAGCCCCATGTGAGGCTTCATGCTCAATGTGGAGTCTGCTTCAGAGTGTGTCTCCCTCTCCCTCTGCTCCTCCCCTCATACAACTCTCTTTATGTCTCTCTAAAATACATAAATAAAATCTTAAAAACAAAACAAAACCAAAAATGTGCAGACGCACTTGGGCGGGGGAAGGCTGTGGAGTTTTAAAGGAAAATACAAGATCTGGGCAGTTTAGAGAGGAATCGGTATGCGCTGCCAGCCGTGTTCATCGTGTCTGCAAGGGGTCTCTGAGGAGCCCAGGAGCCCACCCACCAAGTCTCATGACTGAGTAAAAGTCAGCTCAATGTCCACATCAATTCCAAGTTCCCAGAACAAAGGATTCTACAGAAAAACAAGTCAAGGGGAGAGGGAAGCTTCAAGAATGAAAAAGAAAAAAATCTGTTCTGTTTAAAGCCAAGCCTTGCAGAAGCATTAGGGTGTCCATCTGAAATTCCATCCATCTTTACGTTTCTATAGTGATTTCAATATCCTACAAATATAGTCACTGCCTTAAAATGGTAGTAATGATGGATGCCAGAAAAGCTAAGGACAATTTTGTGCGACATATTACTGATCAGAATACAGAGAATAAACAGAAAATGAACCAAGGGTTATTTAGAAAGACAGGAGAAAATGAAACGTGAGATTTACTCATCCACACTCTGACAATCAGGCCTGATAATACCCTAAGAATTCATGGGTAAAACAGAATGAGACTCACCCCTCCACACCCTTCCCAAAGAGAGTAGCAGAAGGACTGCTTCCCCTGGGATTCCTCAAGAGGCAGTCTCTGCCCATAGGTCCCAAAGAACCTTTTGGCTTCACCTGCCTTCTCATCCATGGAGGACTTCGTCCCAACTAAGAAAGGAGAGATTACTGAAGCCATGTCTTGCCTCTTCTCAACTCCTTTATTTTGATTTCTGAGTTAAGATATAAAGAATTTATGGAACAAGCCTTTATTTTGTTTCTTTTCCTCAGTAATTTTGAGAAAGAAAATCATTAAAATGGGAATGATTAGGGATTTTAAGAATTTCCAAATCCATTTTTAGAAGACAATTATTTTAATAGATATGTAAATTATCTTGGTAACGTCTACCTAGAAAAGTCGGTATTCTGGAGAACACATTGGAAAACAGCAGGTCCACCCCCACAGGCTTTGATATTAACGAAGTTAGTCTAGGTGTTGCACTTGTTACAGTCTATACATAGAGACAGCAATTGGAACTGGCAACAGACAATCTCTTCCCTGGCTATTTTCACTTGAATTATTTCAGAAGAAAACGTTCAGCTTAGAGTATTGATATTAAAGTGTATATGCTACACTTTTTTTTTTTCTCCACATCAGACAAGCCACGTGCCAAAATCGTAACAAGGTTTCAGGAAGATACAAGTCACCTAATGGTTGTGAACACCCAATCGTCACTTGTGAACTACAAAATGATCAATGATATGCTAGATATTTAGTCCTTCAGATTTTCTAAATTTGATACCTGCACGATCACTAGAAAGCTGTATGTATTCCAAGCCTTTGTAGAGCTGGTTTTACCCAACTCTTTCCTAAGGCTTGATTGGGCCTTAGATATTGACCAAGGTCTGCAACATGGGGTGTCCCTATGTAGTACATGGGCAAAGGCAGACTGACCATGAACTGAAAAAATTTCAACCCACAGGGTCCCTCACTTGCATGTGTACCTTCCAAGGCCCTGGGAGGGGAACGAATACTGGCTTCCGAAAGTCAACAACTTTGATAAAATTTGCAAATATAAAATATTTTACTCTACACCCTGTTAGGAACATTGTCTGGGGCCATCTGCTTTCTCCTGTGAAACGTTTCCCCTCTTGTTGTCTGATGGTTATTCCTATGGCTCCAAGAATGTGAGGTATCTCAAAGGAGTTCATGCTGGCCATACATTTATTTTGGATTTACGTAACATGATGGCAGTAACTTGAGTGGAAAATTAAGCTAGTCATAGTCATCCAGGCACGGATTGTGCCAACTCCCCCAGTGTCCTGCTACAAAGCTGCAGAGCCTGAGGTCATAACATGACTAGCAAGGGAAGAACGAAGGTCACAGGGAAGAAACAAGGTTGGGAGTGTATAGGGGCATAGCTACTTTTTCAAAAACACTTCCAATTATTATAGAGGTAAAAGTGTTCATAGGATTCTGCTCTCATCAGTGTTAAGCGAACATAGAACTTTCTGCCTGTCAATGACAGACTGAACAATGCAGTAACAGCAATTTTAAGAATCACCATACTTTCTTTTTTCTTCTTTTTATGGAAATGGGGGAGAAACAGATTTATCAGGATTCCTATCTTAGTAGGACACACACCTATAGCATTCCTATATACAGCAAGTCTGTGTGAGAAACTGCATATCTTATACATCCAAATGTTTCAGATTTTATTTTTTTAAAGATTTTATTTATTTATTTATTTGACAGTCAGAAATCACAAGTAGGCTGAGAGGCAGGCGGAGAGAGAGGAGGAAGCAGGCTCCCTGCTGAGCAGAGAGCCCGATGCGGGACTCGATCCCAGGACCCTGAGATCATGACCTGAGCCGAAGGCAGAGGCTTTAACCCACTGAGCCACCCAGGCGCCCAAATGTTTCAGATTTTATCTTTGTATATCTGACACCTTTTCTGTTGCTAAAGTCTAGAACTTCCAGAGGAAACAGCAGGCAGATCATACCTGAAGCAGTAAATCCTGAAGAGGAAAAGAGAGCTTTCTTAGATTTTTTCAATAATCCAGTAAAGGAAGAGGCACACATCATGTAAGTATATTGGGAATAAATTAAAATTTCTGCTCTTTTGATTTAACAAATTTACTGACATTATCAAAAATAATAAAACTCATATGCCACTATAACCAAAATATCAAGGCATACTGGCTGATGTATGTTGTCAGTTAAAGGATGATTTAAAATTAGTTCTCCCAAGAAAACTTGAAACATAAATTCTCTGAAAATCTTAGAGTTCATACATAGAAGAAATGGAAAGATTTCACCAAATGCAGAAACAATTGTAAAAAGTTATGTAATGTTAGAAATGACTTACAAAGCTCAAACTTCCAGAAACTCTCAGTAATAATAAATTTTAATCAACCATACTATTTCCTCTATAATAAAATTGTTGCCCCAAAAGAGCTGTTTATTCCTAGAGTATATAGCCAACAAATGCAGAAAAAACAATTATTGAGTTACGGCAGGCCGTTTATAGTTTCTCAACTTTTAAAAGTATTAATCTTTTGTGATTTACTTCACTCTAAAGAAATATTATGTCTTCTTCCTAATATTGTATTTGTAATTGTCCTTCCTGTTTCTTAAATGGGAGTCTCTAAGATAATGTATGTTTCTGGTCTCATAAAACCTGTATCAGTTGTGTGTTTTGATGTGTAGAAAATGACCACATAATACAATTTCCAAATAAGGACACTTCTGGGAGTGCAAGTTTTATATAAATAATTACAGGTTTTAAAGTGGAAAAGCCCTTAACAAACCACAAGTAGGTCATCCTGCTTACATAAAGACAGGATAAATTTCTGATGGACAGCACAGAGAGGGAAACACTATTCTGTTCTGGGAAACTAGTATGATTCTTGGTTATTTATTTATTATAGCTACATCTCATTACGTTTTTCTTCTTTCTTTGATTTCTAGGAAACTTAGAGGTAAACTTTGTGTTCAACAGCTGTAGATTTCCTTAGTTTAGGATTTTCTAGCTTAACTTATTCCTCATGGCTTATAATATAAGTCTCTCCTTCCCTTTCCTAGCATTTATTAAATAGTTACACAGTCTTAAAAAATATTTTCTATTAAATATTGCCTCAAAGTATTTTTGGAAGTTAGTATTCTATAAAGAAAATAGTTAATAAAGACAAGGCTTTAGAATTGTCATGAGAGCAACAGTTACTATTTATTAAACAGTGATTCTGGTCCAGTTCTTTTATGTAAATTGTTTTGTTTTTTTTTTTTCCTTTGTGTCAATGATTTCTAGATCTTTTTATATTCTACTATCACTCATTTATCAAATACAGCATACATTTTGATAAGGACTACCTTCTCAGAATAAGAACTATACGCTTTATGATTATGAATCGGATTCTTTCTGCTGTTGACTGGAGAGAATTTTCCATACACAAGCACACATATATACATATACATAGATTCTCTTCTACATATGCATACCTTCTCCCATATATGTACACTGCTGTATGTGTTTGTGTGTATGTGTGTCGCCTTGTTAAGTGTTTCCTCCTTGAATATACACCAAACAGTCCTGACATTGAGGTGTGCTGTGGCAATTTAATTCAATTATCTGCTTGACATCTTGACTTTGATGAAGTCAGTGTAACTCTCACTGCTGAATAAAAAGACTGCATTCAGTCCTGGCCATTCTTTGAGGTTCCTATGAAGCCAGTGGAACCCTGCAGCCATGAGGAACGGTGGGGAGTCTTGGCAGCACGGCCAGCCCAGCAGCCCTGATTGATTTCCCCGACTAGGCAGTTACCTACCTACTCATTAGTAACCGAAGCTGTTATCTTCAGTGAAACCCTATTAAATTCTTTGAGAGTACCCATTATCTTTTCTAGATGGTGATCTTAACAGGGACTTACAAATGATCTCAGTGAGGCAAGCCAAGCCACCAAGAATACCTGTGAACATCATATTTCCAACATCACATCTGGGGGAAACCCGTAGTCTGTGATGACCACGTGGGTATGGGTGCCTGTGCCGTGTGTTGGGGTGGAGCAGAGGAGGAAGCAATTCTGATTCAGAGTATCAGTCACACTGTCCGGTCCCTTTGTCTCTGGGAATAATGAGAACACTGAGATTCAAGGGCATTCTGGTAAACTTGATAGAGCACATAATGACTAGGCAGAAGATACAGTGAAAGGGAAAACAGACTTTCAGCTGATGGGACTTCTCAAACAGGTGCAAAGCAGGCTTGCTTTTGCTTCCCTTCACATCAGGTCAAGGTTACACAGTGAAGGACGTTTCTCGAGACCGGTCAACTTGTTTTCTTTCACTATTCCTATTCAAGGTTAAGAAACACATACTAAAGATATAAGGGCTGGAATAAATGGGAAGGAAACAATGAGATAATATTAATATTCCCTTCCCTCTTTTATGCTATTCAGTCCATTAACCATGCTTGAAACAGAACTTCTGTGAATATTTTCATATTTGTCATTTTAAAAAAAGTTATCTTTCCCAGACTTCAATTTTAAGAGAGTAAACAAATATCAAGAGAGCAAACAAAACTTCTCTTCAAAAAAAAAAAAAACCTGCAAAAAAATAGTTAAAACAAAACACAACAAAAATATACTGGAAACAATCAAGGAAAATGATTGAAGGGTAGGAAAATAACTGAATGGAAGTTTCAAAATATTAATATACCTTAGTTTGGGATGGTCCAAGCAGCTCCAAACCTTTTGCCTTGGGAAAAGGCTCCTTTCATTTTGCATTGGGAAGAGGGATGGGATTAGATCAGACAACAATATTCTAAAAAATATCAATATAATTCCTCTCAGGAGAATAACAGAAAGAGCAGCATGAGCTGGGGATTCTGGAAGAGAAATGGACCCTTGTACAAAAGTAGAAGCCCCCACCCACCTTCTTCTGAGTCGCTCTAAAGGACACTGAAAACCCCTGGACCTCACCATTGTGGTGATTCCCTAGGGGCATCAAAACTATCAAGGGAAAGCAAAACACTCTCAGAAACGTTTGCAGCTTATTATCTCCAAGAACACACTGACATTTAATCACATAGAAGATGAAAGAAAACTCAACAATATGGCTTCGCTTCAAATGTGAACCAGATACAAATGCCATCAACAGCCAAGGAATTGGCAAATGGTTTCCAATGTCCATAATGTCACTCTTCTCTTAACATTAATCCGACCCTGGTATTATTGCTCTCTTCTGAATTTAGTTTTTGTTATTTACTTGAGAGGGGGCTGATTTTATAAAGACTATGGAGAAAATACAGGAGAAATAGAGAAGTAAAAGAAGGATGTCCTCTAAGAAATGGGAAAACAAAATCACTAGATGACAGGAAGATACCAGTCCTACATACAAGAATGCCTAAGGTCTATGGAAACCCAAATTAAATATTGTGCATCTGCAATAATAAAAGATATTCCAGTTTCAAAAATTTGATTTAAGCTCCTTTTTTGAAAAAATAAAGATCCTGAAGCCTATTAATCTTTATTGGGTGGTGTAATAAACCACAGCACTGATTTGGAATAAGCACAGGATGGGTACCATCTATCTTCCAAGAAGGACTTGTCTGTCTTACTGGGCGCCTTGTCAGCAGAAACCCTTTAGTTGCCAGCATTGTTTGGAGGCTGCCTCGGTTGCAGAGAGCAAACTCACCCAAGATCACACCCTTTGTAAGACAGCACAGCAGAGAGACCAACAGAGAGGGATATAAAGGTCTGGCCTTTTGGTCGCAATGAGGAACATCTATAATGGGCTCCATCTCAAGCACCCTGAGGTGTCAGCAAAGGCTGCTGTTGGCTTACTTGGCACCTCAACTTCTCCTTCTGCCCAATCTTGCTCACTTCCCCTCACAACAATAGGTGTTGATGCCAACGCATCCCTTGATAAACATTAAACACAGTTCATTCTACACGTGACTCTTTTCCACATTAATGTTCTTGGTGTAAATATGCGTGTGTGTTGGGGGGGGAGGAAATAAAAAAAGTGCTTCCTTTTGGCCTTTAACTTATATGCCTAGTCCCCAAGCAGAGGTGATAAGACACTTAAGATCAGAAAACTCAGATGTCAATCCAAATAGATAAAGACCTTTACTGTGCATTAACCTTTTATTTGCTGGTATGTGTGAAGAGCACAGGTTTATGAAAGCACTTTATATATTTTTTAAACTTATGGGAAATATTTTTATTTTTAAATTTTTTTTAAATTTAATTTTATTTTTTCAGTGTTCCAAGATTCATTGTTTATGCACCGCACCCAGTGCTCTATGCAGTATGTGCCCTCCTTAATACCCACCACCAGGTGGATATTGAAAGATTTTAATGAAAGAATTTTAATATTTTATCAACTGATAGGGACATCCTGGGTCATCCTGCCTAAATATGTCTTCTCCTAAGCAAAGTGGGACCACTATTAAGGTGGCTCTTAAAAGGGAGACCAACATGGGGCAGAAACATGGTGTCTTCATTAACTGAAGATTTCTGCCAGACGGGGGAAAAAGCATGTAAAGATATAGACTGCTCCACAGTGACAGAACTTTCCATCATATGGCAGCTGTCTAACTGACCTGGGAGCTCACAGTACTATCTCTGACTGCTGGAAATACTTGCCGCTCTGCTCTGAAGAAGGCCGTTCCACCAGCTGCTTCAGCCAAGCAGGGGAAGGACAGTGCCTGCACCCAGAAGAGCTGAAAGGCAAACTGGTGGACTAAGTAGTGAACAGACCTGCTGAGACACTGCCTTTCAAGTGACCAGTGACCCTTTCTCTACTTCTAGAGTAGAAGTACTAACTAGCTGCTGAATCAACACCGAACTAGAGAGAGAGAAAGAATAGTCCTTTCTCTTTCTTTCCTTTTTCTTGGACTACAAGCATTGACCAGAGAGCCATACAGTCTCTGGGAGAGGGAATCCCTCATTGATTAATCATTAATATCATTATAATGCTAGTAATCATTAATTAATCATTAATGTCATTAATATCAAATCATTAATATCAAATACCTTTGACCTGCTTTCCTACACTGGGAGCCTGCACAGTAAAACTCACTAGAATGAGGATAGCATTCTCTAGTTAGAAACCAAGAGACTATTCCAAGGGACATGAGCAAATGTGCCACTGTATACTCAATTTATTTAAAAAAAAATAGAAAACTTTAAAAAAAACTTAGTTCATAATCTCAACAATATTTGGGAACACATTATTATGGATAAATTGTTCAGACGAAATACGAAAAAGTGCTTTAGGTTTAGAAACCAAATGCAGAATGTAAAATATTCTTTAGGTATATTATTGTAACTGAGTAGGATAACATTGTTACTTTTAGGAGAAGACTGTTAACATTTCCTGGTTGAAGAGTCACGTCTAAATGGCTAACTAAAATTTAAAAGGATAAAAGTAAAGAAAGATCAAGAAAGTAACAGAAACAGCAATCTGGCTATTTATATGTAATCCAATTTAAATTTATCCTTTTACCTAATCCTTATATTTAAAAATATTCCAATTTAAAGAGAAAAAAGGAAAATTACATCCATAAAGCTCCTGAAGTTAAGGATGCATTCATAATAAATAACCACCTAACTGTGCATTTTCACGGAATAAATGTCATATATGGTATATTTTTATTCTTAAGTCAGCATTGTGAGCCTAAATAGGTTTAGAAAGTGAGTGAAAGAAAAGCAACCACTTTGGTGACTCACTCTAAAAAGAACAGCTATTTCTACTGTGAAACAAATAGATTTTAAACTATGGAGATTCTAATCTCAGTCTACATCTTCTAAACCCACCAACATTGTGCCTATATATAGAGTCAAACATTGTTTGGCACTGAAAGGCCAGAAATAAGCCCACAGTTACATGGTCAATTAATCTTCGACAAAGTAGCAAAGAATATCCAACGTGTCTCTTCAACAAATGGTGCTGGAAAAACTGGACAGCTACTTGCAAATAAATCTACTTGTACGGATCATTTTCTTACACCATATACAAAAATAAACTCAAACAGATTAAAGATCTAAATGTGAGACCTGAAACCATAAAAACCCTAGAAAAGAGCACAGGCAGTAATTTCCCTGAAATATCCCACAGTCTCTTCCTTCTAGGCACGTCTTCTAAGGCAAGGGAAGCAAAAGTAAAAATAAACTATTGGGACTACATCAAAATAAAAAGCTTCTGCACAGTGAAGGAAAGAATCGACAAAACTAAAAGGCAGCCGATGGAATGGGAGAAAATATTTGCAAAATATCAAAATATATAAAGAACTTATTAAACTCAACACCAAAAAAAGAAACAATCCAGTTAAGAAATGGGCAGAAGACATGAACAGACATTTCTGCAAAGAAGACATTCAGATGGCCAACAGACACTTGAAAAGATGCTCAACATCACTCATCACCAGGGAAATGCAAAACCAAACCACAATGAGATATTATTACCTCATACCTGTCATAATGGTGGAAATAAAAAACATAAACAACAGGTATTGTTGAAAGGGAAATCCTCTTGTACTTGTGACAGGAGTGCAAACTGGTTTAGCCACTCTGGAAGACAGACTGAAGGGTCCTCAAAAAGTTAAAAATAGAACTACCCTATGATGCAGCAATTGCACTACTAGGTATTTACCCAAGGAATACAAAAACACTAATTCAAAGAGATATATGAACCCCAATGTTTACAGTGGCATTATCTACAGTAGCCTAATTATGGAAGCAGCTGAAGTGTCCATTGACTGATGAATGGATGAAGAAGATGGGTTGTGTGTGAGCACGTACATATAGATGGTGGAATATTACTCAGCCATAAAAACCATGAAAAACAACACGGATGGAGCCAGAGAGTATAATGCTAACTGAAGTAAGTCAGTCAGGGAAAGACAAATACCATACGATTTCACTCATATGTGATATTTAAGGGAAAAAATAAACAAAGGGGAAAAAAGAGAGAGAGAAAGAGACTTTTAACTCTAGAGAAAAAAACTGATGGGTTACCAGAGGGTAAGTGGGGAGGGGAATGGGTAAAATAGAAGGTAGGGATTAAGGAGGGTACTTGTGATGGGCACTGTGTATTACATGGCAGTGGTAAAATCAGTAAATTCTACTCCTAAAATTCATATTACACTCTATGTTAACTAGCTGGAATTTAAATAAAAACTTAAGAGTTTGTTTGAATATAAGGTTGATTTGTCTTTGAACTGCAATAATCAAATATCATTATCATCATCATCGTCATTTTGGAATGCAAGCCTAATGACACTCCTAACGAAAGTAAAAAGGATTTATGCATTTTGGCTACACTGCTAAGGTATGTGAGGTACTGCTTTCTCCTCTTGCAGAATATGGGGTATATAATTCCCAGCTACAGTGGAATATTTCACATGTGAAATAATTTCTCTGATAATATTCATGACACTACAAAAATAATCCTAACCCCTCTCTACTTTGGCTTGTTATTCCCTTGATAGAAATCAAAATTATGATTTCTCTTGTGAGATCCAAATAATACAGGAAGAGATAACAAATTTTATTTTTCTTTTATACTACCATGTGAATTCACTGATCTAATCCTTTGTCAAAGCAGATCTTTGATAAGAGAGCAAACATGAGTCAAGTGCAACAAAATTTTCAAAGAAAAAATGTTTCTCTAATTAAAAAAACTGTTTTAGATTGTATTAAGTGTCCCTTACTGAGATAATTACATTAAAATTTATCACTTAACATTTCTAGTTTTAAAAAATAAAACATACCTTTTCTGTATAAGTAAATCCATTTTAATTGTGAAATGCTTGAAACATATTTAAAAATCAAAGACTAATACCACATTTAGTTAATACTAATATTTCAAATTATTTGTTTCAGATCTTCTAATTAGAAAACTCATTATGGGGGCGCCTGGGTGGCTCAGTGGGTTAAGCCTCTGCCTTCAGCTTAGGTCATGGTCTCAGAGTCCTGGGATCAAACCCCGCATCGGGGTCTCTGCTCAGCAGGGAGCCTGCTTCCCCGTCTCTCTCTCTCTCTCTCTGCCTACTTGTGATCTCTGTCAAATGAATAAATAAAATCTTTTTTAAAAAACCTCATTATGTAGTTATAACTACATTTGTACCTCTATTGATGAAATTCCCTCCCCCCTTCCCTTTCTGGAGCTAAGAACTGTGCTCAGTTGATGATTCATCTTTCCATCCATGTTTTGATATTTTCTCTATACCTACATGCTTTCACCAATGTATGGTATTGATTTGATCTTTTTAACATTTACCCTAACAGGTGGCTTTTTACCCCAGTCAACACTGCTTTTGAGATCCATCTGTGTGTATTCATGTGGCTCTACTTCATTAATTTTGCCTACTAAATAGCCTTCTGTTACCTGAATCTACCTTAGATTTTGAACCCAACCTCTGTTTATAATCAGTAAGGTTAATTTCAATATTTTGCTATTATACGGAAATCTTCAATAAGCGTCCCGGTACACGTCCCTCATGCACAGGTGTTAGATTTCCTCTAGTCTACAGAGATAAATCTGTCTAAAAGTAGACATTATGGTTTGCAGATTATGTATGTGTGTTTGTGTGTGTGTGTGTGTCTGATTTTACTAAATATTCCCAGTTTTGTTATGCCAAGTAGTACCAATCTATACTACCATCAGAAGTATGTGATGAGTCCCACATCCTCAAAAAGACTTAAGAATTGTCATATTTCAAGATGTGTGGCAATACGATACACTAAGAATGATATGACAATATCATGAAAATGGCCTCTTATCTATTTTTACATTTGCAGCTCCTTTTTTCCAAATGAGGACATTTCCGTGTAGTTATTAGTTTTTCTCTGTTCCCATTCTTTCATAATCTTACCCACTAGATGTCTTACTTAGTGACATGTACCATTTCTTTGTATATTCTAGATACCAATCCTTTGCCAGGTATTGAGTTACAAAGAACCTCTGGTTTAATTTGTCATTTAACTCTGTTCTACACTATCTTTTATATGTAAAAGTTTATGAATTTTATTATTATCAAATCTATCATTTTTTTCCCTTTTGTCCTTTGTAAGAAATCCTTACAAATGCTAAGGTAATTATAAACATGTTCCTTCATTTTCTTCTAAGGGCTTAATAATTTTCCTTGGCACTCTTAGCTCTTTAATCTATTTCAGATTCTTTTTTTTTTTTTTTAAAGATTTTATTTATTTGTTTGTGTGTGTGAGAGAGAGAGTACAAGGAGGGGGAGTAGCAGAGGGAGAAGACCAGGGAGCCTGACATGGGGCTCAATCCCAGATTCCAGGACCCCAGGATCATGACCTGAGCAGAAGTCAGATGCTTAACTGGCTGAGACACCCAGGCATTACTCAGAGTATCTCTTTTTTCTTCTTTTAAAGAATTATTTATTTATGTTAGAAAGAAAGAGAGTATGTGCACATGACTGCAAGTGGAGGAGGAGTAGAGGAAAAGGGAAAGAGAGAAACTCAAGTAGATACTATGCTGAGAATGGAGCCCAACTCATACTTCCATCTCACCACCCTGAGATCAAGACCTGAGTGAAACCAAGAGTCGGACATTTAATGGACTGAGCCACCCATGTGCCCCAGATTCTTTTTTTCTATGAATGTACCAGAAATCCAATATTTTCCTTCTGTGAACAGGTACTTCCCCATAAGCACTCAGTGAATAGGTCAAAACTTTTTCTCCAGATACTGCTTCTGTCCAGTATAATCCTCCATGGTGACTGGGACTCTCTCTGTGTCCTCTTCTGCCTATTGGCCTAACTATGATCTTTTCCATAACTTATAATATTCTTTTAATAACTACAGTTCCATAATAAATACCCCATTCATTTTTCTGTCAAGTTAACTTCGCTGCTTTTAGTCCTTTAATCCTACATGGGTATTTAGAATAAGCTTATCGAATTTCAGATTCAACTTAGGAGTGGTCCGATTTTGACCACGAAATTCACAAAGTAATAAACCACAAGTGGTCATAGCATTCTAAAAGTTATGCTAAAAGGTACTCAGACCAAAGTTTGAGAAATCTTGATCTTTGCTAGCAGTGCAAGAGTCTCCTTGAACCTGACATCTTTGCTGCATGTAGGTGATTTGGCCTCAGGATATCAGGATATTTCTTATTTCATTCATAGTCTCACCCCAGAAGAAGATTTTATTTCTAGTAAACAAACCTCTTCAGACTTAGGCCACAGTGATATCCTTGTTTTTAATCTTCAATTACATGTATCTGCAGTATTTCCTACTGAGAAAATGTGTGTCCAATTACCAAGCTGTATGTTTTATACATAAAGTAGTAAATCCTCTTTTCAAAGCAAAGTAATGAAACATCATGTTTATTTAAAACCTAACCTAGCACAAAAGCCAAACACTGTATACAGTGGTGTGCATGCAATTTTGTTTAAAGCTAGTTTTTAAATTAAGTTTTGTTTGTACTTTTTTAAATTTTATTTTTAATTTTATTTTTTATTTCTTTTCAGCGTAACAGAATTCGTAGTTTTTGCACCACACCCAGTGCTCCATGCAATACGTGCCCTCCATAATACCTACCACCTGGCTCCCCCAACTTCCCACCCCCCCCCCTTCAAAACCCTCAGGTTGTTTTTCAGAGTCCATAGTCTCTCATGGTTCATCTCCCCCCCAATTCCCCTCAACTCCCTTCTCCTCTCCATCTCCCCATGTCCTCCATGTTATTTGTTATGCTCCACAAATAAGTGAAACCATATGATAATTGACTCTCTCTGCTTGACTTATTTCACTCAGCATAATCTCTTCCAGTCCCGTCCATGTTGCTACAAAAGTTGGGTATTCATCCTTTCTGATGGAGGCATAATACTCCATCGTGTATATGGACCACATCTTCCTTATCCATTTGTCCGTTGAAGGGCATCTTGGTTCTTTCCACAGTTTGGCGACCGTGGCCATTGCTGCTATAAACATTGGGGTACAGATAGCCCTTCTTTTCACCACATCTGTATCTTTGGGGTAAATACCCAGTAGCGCAATTGCAGGGTCATAGGGAAGCTCTATTTTTAACTTCTTGAGGAACCTCCACACTGTTCTCCAGAGTGGC
>PISX010034222.1:0-14220 GCA_004024625.1 Mellivora capensis
GAAATTTTACCCACCTGGTCACCCAGGCTAGAAAACTGGGCTTTATTCTGTCCTTTCCCTCTGATCATTCATTCACAACCAGCCACATCTCGCCTGTTTGGCCTTGTAAGTATTTCTCAAGCCCAGATCCTCTCCCTTCCTTGTTAGCCTCGTGAGACTGTCTCCATCTTCTACGTGGTCCATGCATTACTCTTTGATGTCAGACTTTGTTCAGTGTCCCCCTTGCCCTGCACTCTACCCCCATCCCTTCCCAGCCGGCCTCCAGTCAGCTTTCTCCAAAACCTCTGACTGTGCTGCTTTTCTGCCTCAAGCTTTCCTAGTAGTTTTCTATTTTATGTTATAGAGTCAGCTTAGATTTCTAACCTCATCATTTTTTCGTCATCTTAAATTTTGCACTCAAGCAACACCAACCTATTCATGGTTTTTTGAACACATTATTATGGCATTTCATGCCTCTGAGCCTTTGATCCTACTGTCCCATCTCTATGGCTCCACCCCATCGTTTCTTCTTTGTCTGACTTCGGGTTTTCTCCCATGGCCCTCCTGCACTCATAGTGGTTCATGCTTATTTACCCTCACTGTAGTGCTTCACATACTGCACATTATGTTTCACACTTGCCTGCCTTTCTAGAACGTGGGCACCTCAAGGATGGGAGCTTCCTTCACTCACCTCCATGTCCAGCAGTATGTTTGTCAAATGCAATTTGTAGTGGAGCTTATTATGGGATGGAACCAGAAGTGAAGAAATACTAATTTGCCTTGGAAGAAATGTGGTTTGATCCCTGAGATAAGGAAGCGATTGATGATTTGTGGTTTGATTGTCCAATTGGCCTCAAAAGTCAGCAGTGCAGATGTGACAACTCCCTTACATGCACACATTCTTTTCGTCAGTCCCAGATGGGCACAGCCACTTGACCTACTGAACTGTGAACAGGAGCAGGGCGTGGTCTTCAGCGTAACCCTGACAGGTCGCACCTTCCACTTACTGTGGGAAGGTCCTCGTTTTACCCCAATGAGTGGCCAGGGCTATTGTGGTGATGGCTGCTGGATCCTGGCTCCATCTGGAATAGTTCATGGAGAGTATGCTTTATGGGCTGGGTTTTTGTCATTCAAACTGAGAGTTAAGTAATAGGCTCCTGAGAGTAAAATACTGGGGGCCCAGGTGCTACAGCAGCTTCTAAGATGAAGCATTTATGGAGCCTGGTGTTTGGACAGCTGGACAAGTGCAGCTGTATTTGAGACATACTAAAACAATTTTTTTGTTTATCTGATATTCACATTTAATAGACATCAGGTGTTTTATCTGGCAACTCTACGTGGAAGTGACTTGAAACACATACCCCAAGTTAGGGGCTATTTGATGTGTGAGGAAGAATTTTGGACAAAGTGTCCAAAGCACTGGTTTCTAGCCACAGCTCTACATCTTTTTTTTTTTTTTTAAGGATTTTATTTATTTATTAGAGAGCAAGGAGCACAACTAGGGGGAGCAGCAGGCAGAGGGAGAGGGAGAAGCAGACTCACTGCTAAGCTGGGAGCCGAATCACTTTTAAATGTTCATTTATTTTTTTTATAAATTTTTTTAAACATATAAAGTATAAAAATTATAAAGTATAATTTTTTATAAACATATAAAGTATTTTTATCCCCAGGGGTACATGTCTGTGAATCGCCAGGTTTACACACTTCACAACACTAACCATAGCACATACCCTCCCCAATGTCCATTAACCCATCCCCCTCTCCCAACCCCCCTCCCCCCAGCAACCCTCAATTTGTTTTGTGAGATTAAGAGTCACTTATGGCTTGTCTCCTTCCCTATCCCATCTTGTTTCTTTTCTTCTTTTCCTACCCCCCCAACCCCCCATGTTGCATCTCCACTTCCTCATATCAGGGATATCATATGATAGTTGTCTTTCTCTGATTGACTTATTTCACTAAGCATGATACCCTCTAGTTCCATCCACGTCGTTGCAGTGTGTTCATTTTTTTTTAAGATTTTATTTATTTATTTATTTGACAGAGAGAGAGAGAGATCACAAGTAGGCAGAGAGGCAGGCAGAGAGAGAGAGGGGGAAGCAGGCTCCCTGCCGAGCAGAGAGCCCGATGCGGGACTCGGTCCCAGGACCCTGAGATCATGACCTGAGCCGAAGGCAGTGGCTTAACCCACTGAGCCACCCAGGCGCCCTGTTCATTTATTTTTTAAAAGACTTATTTATTTGAAACAGAGAGACAGCAAGGGGGAGGGGCAGTGGGAGAGAAAGTCTTAAGCAGATTCTATGCTGAGCTTGGAGCCCTATGTGGGACTTGATCTCACCACCCTTAGCTCACAACCTGAGCTGAAACCAAGAGTCAGAAGCTTTATAGACTGAGCCACCCAGGTGCCCCTGACTCATTTTAATTTTAGTCTTTTGGTGTTGTTTAAAAGTAATAAGATATATAAAAGTACATTTTAAAGAATTCAATATGATACATCTTTTGGGTTTTAAATAGACGCAGGGCTTGATCCCAGGACCCTGGGATCATGGCCTGAGCTGAAGGCAGACACTTAACCAACTGAGCCACCCAGGTGCCCCACAGCTCTCCATCTTTCAGCTGTTGTCTCCCTGTGAAATGAGAGGGTTTCCGAATGTGTGGTTTTCAGATTTTGCTTAGTTTCAAAAACTGCACAAATGAAATTTTATTAGAAAGCCCATGATACAAAACAGATAAAAGCTGTGTTGCTGATTGAAGTGAAGTATGGGTCACTCCCCACCACAAGGTGGTAGAAGTGAGCGCAGCTTCAAAACTGCAAGACTTGATTTCTAAAATCCTTTCCACCTGGGACAGTCTGGGTGTCCAAGTGAATCATTTCACAGAGAGTGAGCATCCCACTGGTGGCTGATCACACCTGTCCTTCCCTAGTTATAGTGGCAGAGGCTACAGAGATAAGGAGAAACAAGTATCATTATTAATAAAGGTGGCATTAAGAAGTACAAAATAGAATTATTAACTCCCTCTGTTTATTTCTCCAGCAGACATTGTTGAGCACTTCCTACTGATGAGGCAATGTACCTGGTAGACACTCTGGAGGGAGAATAAGAGGAAACCATAGAAGGACTTCCTGAGTAGGAGAGCTAAACCGTGTGTACAAGGAATCACATCTGCATTTATTGGGATCTGCTATGTGACAGGCATGTTATTGGTTCTGACTTTAAAAAAGACCTCAGTGAGTATCGCTCCAGCTCACAATTCCCGTTCCTTCCCATCTGCTTTCATCACTACTTATGTCCTTTCAATGGATTCTCTAAAACATAATTCCTCTATTTGTTGTTATCTCTGAATCCTTTTAGCTGATGTTACTATGTGTAAGAACCTCTGCCTTTGCTGAGTGTCGGATGATAAAGTCATAACATGTGTTCTTCCCAGAAAGGTGTTCCTGAGATGCAGCTTCCTCCCATAGTACGATGTGTCCCCAGGTCAGCTGTTGTCTGATGTAGGTCATTTTGGACATTAGTCTCATTTTCACCCAAGCACGTGCTGAGGCTATTAGCAGATTTTGCCATTTCTTGTTCTGCAGGATTCCCTGACTTTTCTCCCTTCTTTCCCTGCCATGCCTAATGGCTCAACTAAGCTCTGCTCATCCCTCATCTACCTCACTGCCCCTTTCTGTTCCCAAGTCTCTCCCTCCCTTTTCTCTAATATTTTGCACGGCTTAGCAAAAGTTCTTCTTTGCCACCCTAAGGCTCCCAGCAAGAGCTTTGAGCCCACTGCCCTATTCTTGTCTCTCTGATATTGAAAACCCTCCAGTTCATGTTTGAACAAATGCCAACTTTTTGACCTGGCTCTAAAAGGCCAGGTATTTATTTGGTTTTGGTTTTTAAAAAACATATTTGTTTTTCTTTTATGGGTTGTTTTGTAATTTCTATTAATACAGAAAGTTTAAATGTATGCAAGTTCTTAAAAAGTATACATAATGAGTATAAAAGTATACATAATGAAATGTATGAAATGAATGAAAAGTATACATAACATCATATTTATATTATATATTATGTAATATCAAATCTATTTCTGGGGTGGGTGGGGGGAAATGAACATCTGTGATATGCTTTTGGACTGTTCTATGTCTATATATTTTTCTTCAACAAAAGAGAAGAAAATAATACTGCTTTGTACCTTGATTTTTTTTTCTTATTAATACAGTATTTATTTGTCTTCCCTCTGTCAAATCCTGAGCCAACCACTTTCCCCAGGCTGCCTGGGGAGGTATAGGAAAAGGACTATACAGGGCAGACGAGACACGGGAGAAAGACCTATGGGAGGTGGAGACGGCTCCTTCACATGGCAGAGAGGATGAGAAAGGCCACCATCAGGCAAAAGAGCCTCATGGCCTCTGAGAGGGCAAAGCCCAGAATGGCATAGGAGAAGAGCTGTTGCTTCAGAGAGGGATTCCTGGCATAACCAATGATGAGGCTCCCAAACACAGTCCCAATTCCAGCCCCAGAGCCAGCCACCCCTACCGTGGCAGCCCCAACCCCAATGAACTTGGCTGCTGTATCGATATCCCTTGAAATGGTGCTGGTTTGGAAGCTGCGGCTAGGAATAAGTGAGGTCAGGGGACGTGGGGCTGCCAAGATGCCGAGGCCCTTATAAGGCGCCTCATCTGTCAGCGTCTCGGGTGGTTTTAGCACCGCTGCAGACCGTGATCGGCTCAGCAGCTGAGAGGTGCTCCTGACCAAGAATGGGCTACAGACGAACCTTGCACAGGGGATGAGGGGCTGTGGCAGGACAGCTGCTCCCAGGGCCGAGAAGACAGAGAGCTGTACCTGCTTTTTAATTTAACAATATATAGTGAATATCTTTTGATTTTAGGTCAGTTCAAAGAGAAGATGTTGATGCTGAGCCCACTCGTGCAGCCAGCTTGCACTCCATGTTTGGTCACACTTCGTCACGGTGCAGCTGATCAGTCTCCGGCTCTCTCCCTCCCGGCCGGGTGAGACCTGCTTCCCCTCCTTGTCAGTCCCAAGGCTTCTGTTGCCTTTAAGCGACAGCTATGCCAGCAGCTCTCACCTGATGCACACGACTCATTTTTCTCAGTTCTGCAGATGGAGGTAACACAGAGCCACCCACTCCCTTCTCTTTCCACTGTTACTGTCATTCCCATCTCTCGCTGGAGAGCATGGCAGGATGGCAACGTTCCCTAAGTAGAGCCTCACATAAGATGGTGGTGAGGGAATGCTCTCCACTCGCTGTGACTCGGGACACACGTGCTCACGCTCTCACCACACTATGCAGACACTCACCTCAGCTCCAAGGCCCCAGCCATGCTCCCGCAGAGAGGAGAGTCCAGATCAAGGACCGTGGAGCTGGCTCCTGTCTCTGGCTAGAAGAAAAAGATGGGCACACGCAGTGCCACTTCAGGAAGTCTCAGGGCTCCTTTTGTAATGTTAGCAGAGGAGGGAAAGACTGGTTTTTCAAGCTGAGTTCTGTGACCCTAGGGTTCTACCTCAGAATCTCGAGGGACATCCCAGGTGGGGAGCAGGAGGCAAAGATGGTTTGTCTTTCTCAAGCTCAGCTGGTTTATCTTTCTGTCCTGCCAGAGAAGAAGATAGATGCTGGAAGGAAGGGAGCGGCTTTGTGAAGTAAGCAGAGGTCATGTCTTCACTCAAGGTACCTGGTCTCTTTTTTCTTCCTTTTTTGGGAGGAAGCAGCTGCTGGGCCTGGGGGTTAGGGGTGGTCCAAGAAAATCCCCCGGAGGTTATGGGCTGGTGCTTGTTCCATGTCGTGAACCCCAGGAATGCAGGCTGGGTAGGGGGGAATCGTGTGGGAGCATAGCTGAGGGAAGAGGGGAAGAGGACAGCCCAGTCCCACTGCATGGCAGGGCAGGTGCACTTGAGGCTCTCTGTGGGTCCTGAGCAAGCTGGGGAGTGAGTGGGAAGCAGGGACCATTTTGTCGCCTTTTATCACCACTTAGGCCTGTGTGGTCAGTAGGTCAGGCCAGGGTCACTCACAGGGTTTGATGGGGGAGGAAACAGGACCGTCTCTGTAGAACCACCTGGGACACCTCACTGGGTGGGAGGGAGTAGAGGAATAACAAGAATCTGATGAATGACTTCATCACCTCGATGCATTTAGATGATCAGATCGTCCCCCAGGAGATGAGACTGTGGGGCAGGAGTCAGGTGTGAGGGCCTCTGGAAGTAACAGACTGTTGGGAGTCTGCTGCAGTAGGTCAGGAATTTAGCAGTGTGTGACGACTGACGGTAATGATGACTTTACTTAAGAGATATTTTAAACTCAAAATGATAGAAAATTACTAGATTGGGCCAAGTTTTTTGGATTGGCTGAAATCTATAGTATTGTCATTTGTGAGAATGACATGAAAGAAAAATTTATAAAAATATAGTGAATTTTATGCTTGCATATAGATTATTTATGACTGCCTAAGTCACATCTGCTGTTCAGTTTTTCAGGTGAGAAAGGAGGTCCAGGAAAAGGGAGTGATTTATTCAAGGATTTAGTTATTGAGCCGCAGAGTGGTCTGGGACTGCATTTGCCCATTCTGTCCCTACCCCCCAGGAGAATGCCCCCAGCCACACACCTGTTGCCAAACAGAATGGGACTCACTGAGCTGTAATGAGGGAGAATGAAGAACACAGAGAAACATTGCAGGGGCAGGAGAGAAGAGGTCCTTGAATGGACTTACAGATTTTGGGCTTGTGGTAGGTGGTCTGGGGGCAGGTTTGAGGAAGTGGGCCTTTGCTCTGAGTTGGATGCTGTCCGAAATGACATTATTGTTAAGAGAGATATGATGATTCAAGCAGAGAGAGTCAATTATCGTATGGTTTCACCTATTTGCGGAGCATAACAAATAACACAGAGGACGTGGGGAGATGGAGAGGAGAAGGGAGTTGAGGGAAATTGGAAGGGGAGGTGAACCATGAGAGACTATGGACTCTGAAAAACAACCTGAGGGGTTTTGAAGAGGCGGGGGGGTGGGAGGTTGGGGGAGCCAGGTGGTGGGTATTATGGAGGGCACTCACTGCATGGAGCACTGGGTGTGGTGCAAAAACTATGAATTCTGTTACGCTGAAAAGAAATAAAAAAGATATGATGGATCTGAGGAAGCAATCTCTAGGTCAAATATTCTTTGAAACATCTTCTGCTACCATAATAAGCTTGAATAAAAATACACCCAAGATAAAAAGAACAACAGATAGTTTATAGTGAATTTGTAATTTGATGCAATTATTCCCCCATCCCTTGCCCCCCAGTATTGGAGGAGGGGAGGTCAGGTTGCTTTTTAGAATGTTGAACAGTGTGAATTACAAGTTAGATTAGGTGTGATATATCATCACAGAGAGTAAACTGTCCATAAACAAAGAGATCCAAAGTAGTAGTTTCTCTTCTATTTTGCCGGTATGAATTTTTCCTGTTTCTCCCAGTGTAAGAATCTGAAAAGTCTCTGCTGTCCATCACATTATAAAGTCCAACACCTAACTTAGACACAGGAGACAGCTGAAATAAAGAGCTTGGCCTTGCATGTTATTATAACCGCAATTATGAGTAAACTGAAATTTTCCTACTTACCTGGGGGCAATAACCAGGTACTCAGGAGCTCCTCCTGAAAATGCCGTTGGCATTATGCCTCCGCTTTTTGGGGAAGAGGAAGATGGAACATCTGAGGTGGAAATGGGGACTTTTTCCAAGTTTCCTAGTTGGTATCTGAGTTTGGCCTCTGGCAGGAAGAGGATGAGCTCCTTAGAGAGGGTGAACCCTACGTTTCAGAGTTGGACCAAAGCTCTACCTTATGGAAAAGGCAGGGAAAGCTTATGGATGTGGTATTTTGTGGAGTTGCATAGATTGATTCCTGACTAAGCTCTAGGGCATGGTGAACAATGCATGGCTTGTGGACCACAGATAGGCCAACCAGCTTTTCCATACACCAGTCAATCTAATAGAAACACCAGTTTTTCTTAAGCCTTATCAAAAGCAGGGGCACAATGGATGGGACTCTTCATGTGAATAACCTCAGGTACAGAGGAATATTTTAGAGCCCTCTGGAAACATCCAGCAGCTGAAACAGCTAGGAGAGCAGCTGGGAGGGCTGGGAGGAGACTGGGATTCGGCAAGGGGAAGATCACCCTTGAGAAAGGAAGTGTCGAGTCCCCACCAGCGTCAGGAAATAGGACCCAAATGGGCTGGTCCTTGGGAGGCAAAGCTGAGAGAGTGGCTGCATGCTTTCCAGCTGCCTAAGAACCCAGGTGCTGCTCAGACGCAAGAGCTCTGGGAGCTTCCATTCCCAAGATCTGGGTTTTAAAAAGCTCCCTGCTCGCTTGCCCCGTGGTAATTAAACTGAACATGGGAAAGGAGCAGAGACCCTGGGGGAAGAAGCAGAGAGTGGCAGGTATGGGAGAAGCCACTGCTCAGAGAACGCTGGTTGGCTCTCTGCTCTGTATCTTCTAGCTGCGTAACCGGGATGATGCAAAGTCTCTGTGCACCGAGTTCCTCATTTCTCACAGAGGATTGCGGGTGCCTTCTCCCTAGGGATGAGTCCAGGACGGAAGGGAGATTGGGCTTTAAAATAGCTATGGCAGGTCCTAACACACAGATCGTAGATTGGCTCGTTTCTTCCTCCCTGAGCAGAAAGTAACACTCTCCTTCTAGGTAATCTAGCAAGCCTGGGGCTGCAGGGGCTAGACTCAACTTGGAGGGAGAGGGATTTCACACAGAACCCTCTTTCTAACTCTTGCTTTTACACAGATTACAAGGAATGGAGTCACTCTGTAGGAGGCCTGTCATTTGGGTCCACTACAATCCTTCACACAATCCTTTCCACACAGTGTGGAAACACACTGCTCCTAGTTACCTGGAGCCAGAGAGAGACGCATCTTATGGGGTTGACTGACACACTTAGGAACGTGGACACGGGTGGAGTAGTTCTTCTCCCTTCCAAACAGTGTGAGGCTCCGTAAAACTTGGCATTTCCAAGTCTCTGCAGGCAGCCAGCAGCTAACATTGACAAGTGGTTTTTAAATTCTAGTTAATAACCTTGTTCTTGTTCCTGTTTCCATGGATCTAGGTGGAAATTAGATGGATGAAAACAAAGAAGGCTTAGAAGTGGTTAGGCTAAAGAGACTAGCCCTGCCAGGCAGCATGAACTAGGCCCACCATTCTGACTCTTCAAATACCCTGTTTATTGAAAGCCAAGCTTCCTGCTAGGATGACTGGCTCATTCTGGCCTACCTATTCTTTTCTCAAATATACTAATGGAAATCTGAGTTCCTGTAAACCTCGTTGTCTTGGACTGACTGGGATAGCTGGTCATCCTACTGGAAAAGACGAAGACAAATCACTGAGAAAGAGACAGCTTCACTGGACTGTGGAGCAATAGGCTAAGGTCAGGGGTAAGGGAAGTCCAGGTCGGTGGTTAGCTGCTTAAAGTAAGCCCCCAGAGTCACAAAGTAGAACTAGTTAAATATTGGGGAAACCCAGAAATTGGAGCAGTTACTGAGGCCACTTTGTATAATGATAAGCAAAATAATCAAATGCCGCAAACCCACAGAAACAAACAAACCAGAATTTCCCTCCTTACCCTGAATTATAATGTGGGTGAGCCATGGATAAAAGCCTCCTTTGGGACTTAGGGCTGAGGAAATAAATCAGCTTTGTAGGGGACTGATCTGCAGGGCAGGATTCATCAAAATCACCTGGAGTGTCTACTAAACAGTTTCCTGGACCTCACTCCAAATCTACCGGACATAATTATTTCAGGCGAGGACTGGGAATCTGTCCTTTTAGTAAGCACCTTGAGGGATTCTAATGCACAGTGAGGCTTGGGGATCATTTGCTCTGGGACAGTGTTCTTCAAATGGTTTTGACCGTTCACCCTGGCAGTGAAAAAAATTGAAAATATGTATCTTCAACATATGTATATGCATTTATTTACAAAGTTCTATTACTCCTACTCATCTTTTGAGTTTCGTATTATATGCCTCAAGGAATGGCTCAATTGGCTCAGTTTATGTTCTTTTTTTTTTTCTAAAGATTTTATTTATTTATTTGAGAGAGAGGCAGTGAGAGCATGAGCAAGGAGAAGGTCAGAGGGAGAAGCAGACTCCCCGTGGAGCTGGGAGCCTGATGCGGGACTCGATCCCGGGTCTCCGGGATCATGACCTGAGCCGAAGGCAGTCGTCCAACCAACTGAGCCACCCAGGCATCCCTCAGTTTATGTTCTGATCGTACCTTGGAACTTTCAGAACACACTCCAGGCTGCCAGACTGGAGTTTCGAGAGGACAAAGACTATGTCTTTTGTGTTCTTTTTTGTCCTTGCAGCAGCTCAGTGCTTGGCCCATAGTCGGTGTTCAACGAAATATTGGTTTAAATTGAATTAAAAGAGGGAGGGAGCTCGTCTGTGGAGCAGTGCTGGTTAATGCTAACACTGCAGGTCCAAACTGCTTTGTTTCCATGGAAACATGACCTCGGGTTCATGTAGACACCTCCACCTCTCAGTGCCAGGTACCCAAAGAGAGTTTAAAATCCCATTTCCTTGACACCAACTGGTTTTCTCCAGCAGGGGCAGAACTCCTGCTGCCAGAGAAAGGACCCTTCACTGAAAGAGCGGGATGAGGCATCAGCAAGAGGCTTTCAATCCAGACAAGTAAGGAGGAAGGCAGCGGACCAACCTCATTCTTCAAACAATACTTCCACTCAGGCGGCAGGACTCCGGGGGGAAGCCTCTTTGGACAGGGAGTTGAGTGAACAAATCCACTTCTGTCTCTTGGGGGCCGTATTGTTGAGTCCCAGTGACTGCTAACTTCAGTTACCCCATCACTACTTCGTAGCACCTTTGAAGACAGGGATTGCTGGCTTTGGAAAAACCTAGTCAGTTTCTTTATCTGCTGTTGGAAAAACAGATAGAAGAGATCAATATCAAAATGAAGATTGAAAGCACTTTGGAGCATTTTCATGATTATATAACTGCTTCTAGGCATGGGAAGCAGATGTTGTGCCCATTTTAGGTAAACTGCAAAATTGTGGAAAGCTGTAGCTGGAAAGATCTTCGAGATTTTGACCCTTGGTCTGCATCATCACTGAGATGGATGTTGTGAAGGGACCCAAACTACTTTCCTCAGTACAACCATTGGATTCTTTCTGGCAAACGTCTGTAGTTTTTAATATTCGAAACTGGTGAGGTTTATATGCTCCTGATTGCAACTTCCTAGTAGATTATGGGAGCAAGTTTCAGACCAAATATCCTGGTACATATTCACATTTAATCACGAGCAGACCTCAAAACAACCAGATCTGATCTTTGAGATCCTCTGACCATTGTTAAGAAAAAATTATCCATGACGCTTGTTAAAACAGTAAGGCAGATCTTATTCAGGACTACTGAGATAGGTATAGGGACTAACGCAATAGGGTTTCACTGTAAAAGGGAGAGATTGGGCTCAACTCCTCTAATACAACAAGGAAAGGTAGGAATTTATAGGTAAGGAACAGTGTGTGTTGGAGAGGGTGCGGGTGGAGTGCTGGTGGATGGAAAATTACTAAGAGCAACCATCAAGGGTTGGGGGTGGTTCTAGCTAAATCAGCCTGGTGGGATTCTTAGTGAAGGAAATGGTGGAGGATGAAGAATCTAATTCGATATTGAGAATGATAAAATGTGGAGGGTGGGAGGTTCTCAAAATTGGACTTAGCAAGCAAGATTCTTGCTAAAATTGGGCTCTTGAGGACATGCCCAAGGTTAGAAAAAGAGCTCGGAGGTACCCAACTAGTTTGGTCAAGGAGAGAATCTTTGTCTCCATACATGGTTGAAAGGTCTAGGAAGGTCCATCTTGGCTTGGCTTAGGTCTGTATCTCAAGGTTGTGGGTTCAAGCCCTGCGTTGGGCTCCATGCTGGGCATATAGCCTACTTAAAGAAAATATGTTCCCCAGGAACAGAAGTTGCTTCTAAAAACTCTCTCTTTCTCTCAACTCCCAACCCTAAATGTTCTTCCAGGACAAGTTTCATTTCTCTCCATCTCTTCTGACTCTTCTTTTCTCTCATTATTAACTTTTGCTTTTCTTGTGGAAATCTAGGCTTTCCTGCTAATTTCTTACCATTCTTAACATCTGCGTAGTGAAGCACAGAAGTGGGAGGTCGGTGGGGAGTTGGGGAGAAATGCAGGACCAGTGTTGGAATTGTTGGAGGAAGGGAAGGGTGTGTGAATATTTATCCCCCACTCACACCCCTGCTAGATAGTTTATTCAAACTCTAGGTTCATGGATAAGTATGAGATCTCTGGCACAGGATTCATTTCACATCTCTTATTTCTCTTAATCGCTCCCTTCCCATTACTACACATGATGCTACTACAATTTAAAAATATGCCTATGTTTTAGATTTACTGTAGCAATAACATGTATGCCAATGAAATCTTACAAATTGCAACCACTAATGGAATTACTGTTTTTCTTGTGCTTAGAAATTATAGCAATTAAATTTATTCTCGGCTCTACCACTGCAATGTGTAAACACACAGAAGATGATAAATACAGCAACAGGGGGCCCTCCCTGTGCCTGTATAACTATCCTCAGAGAATATTGGCTTTGGTTCCTCTCATGGGGGGAGGGAGGAGTGAGGTTATTTGACCTGGAACTAGTGGGGGCATATGTTAACAAAACGATGGCGAATCCTTGGTCTCATTTTACTTCATGACTCTGATAAAGAAAAATATCCAGAGAAAGGTGAGGGTTCCCCCAAGACCTAACCAGCTAGTTAGAGTCAGACTCAGGACCAGAACCAGGTGTGCCTTCCTCCCTTTCATGCTGTCTCTTTGCAAGATTTCAGCTGATAGGATACAAGAACATAGGAAATTCATTCCTGCACATACACAGAATAACACTTTCAGTAACTGGGACATTTTGGATGGACAGAAATAAAGGAAGAGTGCATCCTTGCAAGGCATAATGCAATTTAGAATCTGTTCTGCCCTTGTCTGCTCACAAAGAAGGAACTCCAGTCCATCTCCCTGCCTGTTGCTGTTAAGTTGTGGAGTAGCTGAGAAACTTCACTGTGAGACTTCTGTTGGTCTTCTGAGAAGAGGCAGTATCCAGAGCCTCAAGAAGAGGAAGTCTACTTAAAAGAGAAGGGGTTGTCAAAGAAATATTGCACTGGATGGAATTACACAGGCAAGGGAGACTTTGTTCAGGGCTATTGCACAGGGGTCAACATTATACATCAGGGGAGAGGGTGAACTGACTTTCCCTGAAACAAAAACCCAAGGACTTTAAGCACTGAGGTGAGTAAGGGGGAAAGTACTGGAGGAGGTTGCGGGGAGGTCGGTCAATGTGATTAAGCCATTTGTATTTGCTAATTGATGCTTATTGAAGTTAGGCTCCTACCAACTCACAGAGCCTGGGAGGTAGGGGCCCTATCTTTCTTGGTGATTACATTTCAAAGAGCTGGCTCCAGGTCCTAGAGAAAGATTCCTGGGTTGTAGACGATGTTTATTTCGGAGTCAGAGAAAGAATTTACAACTGCAAATTTTCTAATGTTTATGCTCTAAGAAAAGGGAGTCAGTGGCCTCGAGTCAGAAGGCCTAAGGGTTAGCCAAGCTGATGGGCAGGTTAAGGTCCTTTTGCCAGGGGTCTGAGGCCTGGAAGCAGGTAGATGCCGGTTTGTCAACTAAGATAAGCTGGAGTATACTGGGAATAGTTCCCATTCAAAACTTTCCCATTGCAGGCAAGCCACCAATACCTGAAGTCACATGGAAAGTGGTTCATTCTTCTGCTGTCACCCTCCCATTTCAATCAACTTTTAAAATGAAGCAATGAATGGACCTAAGGGAAGGTGGAGAAAGAGCCCCCACCAAAGTGGCCACCACAGGGGAGTTAGGAAGGGAAATGTGTGAAGGGGTAAGAAAAGATGGTTTTGAAACACTTTTGAAGTTTTGAACAATGTGAACATTTTGTACATTTGGATCTTATTGAAAATTTCCCTTCAACTTAGAGAAATCTAGAGCATTCCATTTTGCACACCTGCCTGTGTATCCAGTGTACCACTTTCCTCTCCTAAATGTGACTTCCCTAGACTTAATCTTTGTAGTCACAGGCACAAGGCTCAGCACCTGGCAGGGCAGTCAGTGGCTGCTTCAAAGCTCTTCTGGGTTTGTTGTTCAGTAGCTTTGGGGGTCTGGATCACAGTACTTCCTGGGTGAAGGGAGCACTTCCTGGGTGAAGGGAGCCCCCCACC
>PISX010034223.1:0-14228 GCA_004024625.1 Mellivora capensis
CATTCCCACCAACATTGTAAGAGGGTTCCCCTTTCTCCACATCCTCTCCAAAACACATTGTTTCCTGTCTTGCACATCTGAATTTCTTAAACAGTGACACAGCTACACTATCTAGATCCAGTTGAGCTGTACCCATTGGGCCATGGATCATTATGACACTCAGCCCCCGTGGCTGCCTTGGGAAACTCGGAACCATGTCTCACTTTGGTGGCCTGAGTGATAGGGCCTCAATTGGCTTGTCTGTCTTTAGTGCTCACACTGTGACATAGTCACTCACACACCTCCCTCCCCCCCCCACCCCCCGCCCGCCACTGGTAAATCCCAGGCACAGGCAATAGAAAATGAATAGCATGGGAGGCTGAATCAGGTGCAAAGAGTGGCAATTCTACCCACTGTAGGATTCCAGAGCTGAGTTCCAGCCATGTTCCTCATTTCCATTTGGTATTAAATGAGGTAACAAAGGACTTAACCCAGGACCTAGGACATAGCAGGTGCTCAGCAATGGATAGTTGGGCAATAATGTTGGGCTGTGTAGTATTGTGGCTGACAGCAGGGACTCTAAAGAGCTAGATTCCCTTTGTTCAAAGACCAGTGCTATTGCTTACATGCTGTCTGGACTTGATGTGGTTATTTAGTGTCTCTGTGGCTCAGTTTCTCTTCCTTGAAATAGGGATACTAGTCACTACCTCATTGGATTGCTGTGGACAACTTAGCACATAGAAAGCATTCTGTACTTACAGCTGATTTTATCAACAAGCTAATGATAATGATGATCATATGACGATGATGATTGGAGGAATGAGGGGTCTTTGGAACCTGCCTTACTGTCCCCCTTTCTTCCTCCTCATTCTTTCAGCCACATCTTCCCAGCAAAACCCCCACCCAGGGTCCACTGCACCCTCGTCATCTCTGCTGAGATGCTGGGGAAACACCTTCATGCTTGTTTGGATTGGCCTCTGCAGTAGATTAAAGATGGACACACATTCTCTGACACTCCTTCCATTGAGAAGTGGGTCTTATTCCCCCACCCTTGAATCTGGAATTCTCTTAGTGACTTTCTGGACCAATAGAATGCAGCAAGAGTCCTGGGACTTCCAAGGTGAAGTTGTAAGAAGCCTTGCAGCCTCTCCTTGGACCTTGTAGAATGCTTGCCCCTTCTCTGAACCCAGCCACCATCCCTTGAGAAACCCAAGCCACACGAAGGCACTGCAGCCAAGAGCCCCAGCTGAGATTGCAAACATCAGCATCCACCACTCACCCTGTAAGTGGACATTTTGGTCATCCAGCACAGTCAAGCCTTCACATGACTGTGACCCAGCACCACCTCTGTGCAACTACATGACAGACCCCGAGTGAGAACCACCCAGCTGAGTCCAGTCAACCCACAGGACCATGACAGACAAAAATAAAGTGTTGTTCGAAGCCACTAAGCTTTAGAGAAGTTAGTTAGAGCAGAAATGAATAACCAGAACAGTGTCCAACCTGAAAGAGGCTATCAGGTTATCCTTTCCCCTGTCCTTAGGTCATCCTTTCCTCCTACACCTTCACCCTTCACCACCTGCCCCTCATTCTGCAGCAGGGCAACTCCTGTTATGGAGAGTAGAGTTTCACCTACAGAAAAGGCCGAGAGAGGAGGTTTATTTAGAATGCCTGAGAGATATTAAGCTTTGCAAGCCTCCCAGAAATCCAAGAACAGGAGTTATAGGCAGGCTGGCCTTGGTGAGGCTGGGGTTCTGGGATGAGCAGAACCTGAAGAAGTTCCAAGTGTTCCTTTTCACCCCTCCAGCATTCCATGAACACCTGCCTAATATCCACTCTGGACCAGGTTTGTTCTCCACTCAGCTGCTTTCTGGGGTCTGCTTTTCTCTGGACCATCTGTATCTCCTGATGCTTCCCCATCAGCTATGCTTCCTCTTTTCTGTACATTATAAATCCTGTTGCTTCACAGCTGTCCCTTGTTTATGACACACACTCCTCCCTCACATGGCCCCTACTCAATGTGAAAACCCCTCTAAATGCAGTCTGGCCACTTTAGCTGAAGCTGAATGTCACAGGTCTAATTCCTGACAGCAAGAATGGATCAGCCACCCCTCAGGCTTGGTGTCTAGCCCTGGTCCAGTCAACACTTGGAAAGCTAGCGCTATGTTGATGTGGAAAGAGTCTTTTTTTTTTCTTTTTATTTATTTGACACACACAGAGAGAGATCACAAGTAGGCAGAGAGGCAGGCAGAGAGAAAGGGGGAAGCAGGCTCCCCACCGAGCAGAGAGCTCGATGCGGGGCTTGATCCCAGGACCCTGAGACCATGACCTGAGCCGAAGGCAGAGGCTTAACCCACTGAGCCACCCAGGCACCCCGATGTGGAGAGATTCTTAATAGAAGGGTGACAGAGTGACAAGTTAAGGGCTAGATCAGGGACCTGCACTCGGAGAATGGCTACATCACTAGTTTGTGTGTGGCCTGGGGCAACCTACTTCTCTCTCAGGTGGTCTTGCCTCCCCCTGTATGGAATGAGGTAATTCCATCAGATGGGGGGTGGGGAGTGCCGCTGATAAGTGTTCCAGAATCCAAAAGTAGAGAAACATGTAAAGTTTGCTTTTAACCTTGTCTCTTTTAACCTTCCAACAACTTTTTCCAATAGGGGCTAATATCATCTTCATTTTATAGTTGGGGAAACTGAGGTATGACCAGATTAATAGCATGCACCAGCTCACACAGCCAGGAAGTAACTCAGCTGGGACACAGACAAAAATCTGTTTGCAGTCAAGGCCTGTGTTCTGAATCATTCCCTTTACCCCTTATCTATGCCACAGTCTGTGTGCCCAGGAGGAAGCTAATATAAAATAAAAATGGTTGAGAAAAGCTGGCACAGTCTACATGATTTCTTTCAACATTGTATCTTTTTCTTTTATGCTCTAATATTTTTTTCTGTTAAGCATTTTAGAACACTGGAGGCTTGGGAAGTAATAATGAGCCGGATGTAAACCAGAGACCTCAAGGAGAGAGGACTGCTCACAATGACATCCCTCCTCCGCCAGGGGATGATTTCATGATATCACATAATACAAGGGTGGGAAGACAGCTCCATCTCTTTCTATTAATACCATTCAGTGGAAATTTGTTAAAGAAACAGACCTGTATCCACTTTTGCAGCCAGGGAAGTGGAAAAAGGCCTTGCTCTCTGTAACCTTTCGGGCCCTCCAAGGCTATGTATGCAGAACATGTGCGGGGTCCTGGCTGGCGCAGGGGAGCACCCTCGTGAACAGAGCTCCCCCTCTAATGAGCACAACCCCTGAGGAGGGAGGGCAGGGGACTGGGTCAGCGGGAAGGGCTCTGCATTCCCTACAGATTATGGTCCAGAGAACAGGGTTCACAGGATCTCAAATGTGCATGCGAATTTCTTGCTCTGTGCTGTGGCTCCCTGGCTTGAATACAGATGAAGCCTGCTAAAACCCAGGCCCCTCTGGGGAGAGGGCTGGCTGGAGGCTTTTTAATATCTGCCATGAGACAAGGGAGAATCCTTCCACCCAGCAGTCGTCAGCTGGGATTTCCCCAGACTAGGATATACTTGGGGCATCCGCAGCAGGGGGTGCACACAGAATGAGGGGGTGGGGAATGCTGATGGCACTTAGCACTTAATATTTCCAAAACAGACTTTGTAGACAGCTTTACATGTATTAATTTCTTTTTAAGTTTTTGTTTTAATTATACATGGGATGCGTGGTAAAAACCATAATCTTTTATAATAGCTACGCCTGTGTAGAGCACTTACTGTGTAACAGGCCCCATTCTGAGACTTTTTAAAATAGTTACTCATTTAATGCTTTAACATTTTAAATTTGATGATCTTTTTAAGTAAGCTGTACACCCAGCATGGGGCTTGAACTCATGACCCTGAGGTCAAGAACTGCATGTTCTACCAACTGAGCCAGACAGGTGCCCCTACATGATCTATTTTGTTTTTTAAAGATTTTTTTTGGGGGGGGGGGGACAGAGAAAGAGAGATCACAAGTAGGCAGAGAAGCAGGCAGAGAGAGAGGGAGAAGCAGGCTCCCTGCTGAGCAGAGAGCCTGATCCAGGACTTGATCCCAAGACCCTGAGATCATGTCCTGAGCTAAAATCAGAGGCTTAACACACTGAGCCACCCAGGTGTCCTCACATGATCTATTTTTATCTTCCTCTTACAGGTGAGGAAACTAAGGCACGGGGAGGTTAACGAACTTTTCTTGGGTTCGACAATTAAATGGTGAGGCTGGGATTTCAACCTAAACAAATATGTGCCACAGTTGTATCAGTTAGCTTTTGCTATGTAACAAACCATCCCCAGGCTGCATGACTTTAAGCAGTACACATTTATTATTTCTTGCAATTAGATGAACTGGCAGGCTGGTATTTCAGGCCTGAGCCAGCTCAGCTGATCTCTCTGGTCTGCTGGCAGCTTGGCCAGGGCCAGATGGTCTAGGACGGCCTCATCTGCATGTCTGGTGATTGGATCCAACTGAGCTGTGGTGATGGTGATGACTTGGCTGGACATCTCTCATCACCCAGTAGGCTACTCCAGACTACTAACAAAGAGGTGGTCACAGGATCCCAAAATGGATGAGAGAGAGGGAGGATCCCAATATGCTAGTGCTTTTCGAGCTTCCTCTTGTATCATGTTTGCCAATGTCCCACTGGCCAAAACAAGTTACAAGGCCAGCGCAGAGTCAGTGTAGGAAGGGAGGGGACTATTCAAGCTCATGGACATAGGGAGGGGAATAATGAGGGACTATTTTTACAATCTCTAAAATAGTGTCAGCTCTGAACCTCTCAATAAACTAAACTCTTGGGCTTCTGATAGTCTCACTTCAACTCTGGGCCTCAGTGGAGCCCTGGGCAAGAACTGCTGGGAGGAATCTTATAGCCAAACAGGACCAGATACTGCTCATGAATGCCCAATGTCCCACCTTCTCCCAATGCCCCACCTAACTTACCCTGCCTTATATGGAGACAGAATCTGACTAAGTGTCTATGGAAGGAAAAGGAAGCGGATTGTGAATCACGGAGCTTGGGTCTGAAACTAGCTTTGGGACCTTGGTTAGACCACCTCATTTCTCTGGGCCTCAGGGATTTTATTTTGCTCAATTCAATAGTCCCATTCATTCAATAAACACTCGCTTCCCACTGTGTGATAGGCATTGTGTTGGACAACACAGACACAGTTGTGAAAATAGTCCTGTCTCCCATGAAGCATTTAGCATCATGGCAAACTAGGTGTTAACCAAATAATCTCAGTAATGAGCAGAGAATTCCAGACTGAGGTAAGTACTCTAAAAGACAAAAGCCCAGTTTTATGAGAAGTTACCTTGAAAGAATTTGGAGTAGACCACGAGAATGGGGAATGAAAGAAGGTCCCCTCCAACTGACAGTCGGAAAGAAGTAAACTGGGAAAAACAGGGAAAATAACATGGAATCCAGAGTGACTGGGAGATAATTCTCCATGGATCTCATAATTCCCCACACGTCTTGAAAACAGAGGTCCTAACTGCCTTTGTCCTAGGCTAACTCTTCAAGGATATTGGTACAGTGAACAGCCTTGGAAGATAGAGGTACCACCTCCATCTGGAGCAATAAGTCACCATGCTCACTGCCCAGTATAAAAGATTCGGGTTCCCTAAGTTCTGGGCTCCTTTCCTGTAATGCAGCCCACTGCATGCCCAGGTGTCACTTAGTCCTCTTCATATTACCGTGTGGGAGATGGATGCAGAAAACTAAAGCAAAATGATGATATTCTGGACTCTGCTACTGCTGTGAACAATAAACTGTCCTCTTTCTCTGACTCAGGTATCTCTTGTCTTCTGCCAGCATCTATGAAGCTGTGGCAAAGCCAACAGTTTAGCTTGCAAGGAAGGCTAAACTCAGACCCTTCACAGTTCTTGACTGTTCCCAAGCAAAATGACACAAACTGAAGCTGGAGGATAAATAAAGCAGGGGATGGGGATGAACAGAAGTTCAGGCAGAGAACAACATGTGCAAAGGCTTGGAGGTAGTGGAGAGCAAGAAAATGGAGAATAAAACTGTCCACTATAACAGGAATGGGAACCTCATGAGGAAATGGGGAGAGAAGAAGCTGGGAGAAGGTGGGGAGGAGTAGTCAGCATGTGAAACAGGAAGACTTTATCCCAAGGGCAGTGCAAGCCACTGAAGGATATTTTGGGCAAACTAGACATAAAATCCATTGAGGCTGACTTCAAACACTCCCTATCTTAGCCTCCAGAACCTTTTCTACCTCAACACTCCCAGAAAATAGTCTTGGTTGCAGCATAGGTTGGCATAGCAACAACAATGTGGCTATTTCCTCTATGGTTTTATTTTTATAAACTCTAGATTGTCAAGCAGACTGTAGGTATGTTTGGACAATTACAGGTTCTGGGCAGGGGGAAGAGGAGTAGAGGGGCTTCCTCCTTTTGGCTGAGGACTGGACAGTGATAGGAGGTAATTTCTTTCAGAGGCTGAGCCTCCTAACTAGTCCTTTCTGGCCTGATGACCACTGTTTGCTGAGTCCAGCCAGGTCAGGAAAACAGTGTCTTTCCTGTAACCCATGAAATATAGAGGAAGGGAGGTTATTCCTGGAGCTTCAGAAGGAGCGAATTCCTTATTTGAGTGTATACAGTATATACAATGTATTTGTGAATGCAGTGTAGTCAGACTACCTGGGTTCAAATCTTAGCTCCTCCACCAACCAGCTTTATGACTTCAGGCAAATTAATTAGTTGCTCTGTGCCTTTCCCCCCATCTGTTAAATGGGATCTAGCTCATAGAGTCATCATGAAAATTAAATGGGGATTAAATACATAAAGTGCTTAGAACACTATTCGGCATATAGTGTGTATTCAGTAAGTATTAGCTATCATTCTTACAGCTTGTTTGAAATGTACCTTCTTATAATCTCTGTCATCTAAAACCTCCAGCCATTTACAATCATTCTCACCAGAGCATGCATCATGCAACAAATTAAACACCTATAATCACTAGATCACATTATAAGAAACTCCCTCTTTGGGACGCCTGGGTGGCTCAGTTGGTTAAGTGGCTGCCTTCGGCTCAGGTCATGATCCCAGCGTCCTGGGATCGAGTCCCGCATTGGGCTCCTTGCTCGGCAGGGAGCCTGCTTCTCCCTCTTTCTCTGCCTGCCACTCTGTCTGCCTGTGCTCGCTTGCTCTCTCTCCTTCTCTCTCTGACAAATAAATAAATTTAAAAAAATTTTTTTAATAAATAAATAAATAAAAAAGAAACTCCCTCTTGGAATCCACTGGAATCACTACACTTTGATATTTAAATCCCAAAATACAGTTTTGAGGTTCACTCAACCTGATTTGTTGATGACTCCCTAGTACTTACCAAGCTTCCTGCCTAAGGGGCACATAATAGATCTGGAGGGGCTTCCTTGGCCTCCAAGATCTTTAAACTGGGGAGGTTCTAGTCTAAGCCACAGAACATGAGAAATAAGAAACCATTATTTCTCTGAGCCACTAAGTCTTGAAGGGCTTCATTACTCAGGACAAGATAACTGATATATGAAATACACACCCCCAGAGATTCTGACTCATTAAGTCTGGGATAGGGTCTCAGTAACTACCGCTAACTCATGTCCCCAAGCATTTACTAATTCATATGGTTCCCATCAGTGCCTCCTCACTGCCGCCTCCCCCATCCCCTGCTTTCCTGATGACAGGAATCACCTGGAGATTCTTGGGCCCCCAGCCAGAACTTCTGAATCAAAAAGTTTAGAAAAAAGACTCAAGAGTTGAGAGACTGAATATACAAATGGACATTGGCCAGATACGATATAAAAATAGAGCTCTGACCCATTATCGGCAGCAATGAGCCCATAAAGTTGAACAAACAAGCCATCAACTCAACATGGCCAGGACTTTATCAATGGCTTCCCTAATTTTTGGACCTGCTTCCAACTTAGGACCAAGCCGAGAAAGCCAAATGTGTTCCCCCAAATCCATCACATAGGATGCCCCACTTCTAATTAGGCCACCTCCAGCATCCCCAGCCAAGAGCCTCCAGTCAGGGCACCCCTGAAACCTCCCCTCCTTTCCACTATAAATCTTCCCACTCCCTGCCTGTCTCTGAGTCTCCACCAAAACTCAGGCAAAGGTAGCTGCTAGAGCAAACTCTGAATAAACAGCTTCTTCTTATTCTTATTTAGGTGGTCTTCATTTATCTCCACAGAACTGATATATTTAACAATAACAAGTGATTCTTCTCATCAGGGAAGTTTGGAAAACCCCATCACAGACCTTTGTTACTCGAAGTGTGGTCCTGGGACCTGCCTGAGCACCTGGGAGCCTGTATGATTTGCAGAATCTCAGTCTCTACCCCAGACCTACTGTTTCAGAACTTGCATTTTCAGCCAGATCCTAAAAGTGACCCTCCAGCACATTAAAGTGTGAAGAACACTGACCCGGAACATTGATCCAGGTCAGTGTGTCTCAGCTCTGGGTGCACATTAGAATGCTCTGGGGGCTGTTTAGAATACCAAAGCCTGTCTTCCACAGTCAGAGCATCCATCTGGTTTAATTGGCCCCTGAGTAGGGCTTGCACATCAGTGGTCTTAAAAGCTCCCTGGGTAATTCTCACATGCAGCCCGTGCTAAGAACTGCTGACCCAAGACAATGGTTCTCAATCTTTGGTATGTGTCAAGATCACCTGGAAAGCTCCCTGGGCACACAGAGGTCCAGGCTGGATGAGGGAGGGCAGTCCTGGCCTTGGTAAGAATAACCGAGATCCTGGGCGATTCTGAAACTGACCAAAGTAGGAGAAGCTCTGTGAAGAGAGAGTCCCGTGGAAGCTTGCCATACAGTTTTCTTTTCCTCTTAATTTCTTCTTCTTCCTCAATTCGACTTGTCTGGCACCATGGCTCTTAAAAGTCAAGGAACAGGAGAACCTCAGAACTGGAGAGAACTGTAGGCATCTTTGAGCACAGTAAATGAGGGTCTGACAGCCAAATCTGGCTCATGGCGCGCGTGTGTGTTTTCATCTATACACATTTTTTTAAAAAGCTTTGAATCCACTGCCAGCATTTTTAAAGGGAGATTTTACATAAAAATCTAAATTTCTGGATTCTCCTGAAAAATTAAGGGATCTAGCCACAATCACTCCATTCCTGCATGGCAACAACTGGCTGGAATCACTCCTTAAAATGGGGTCTGGATTCACCGGTTGCCCACAGTCTCCACCTGATCCATGTCTCTCATTTTTGTCACCTGCCTAGTCCCGCAAGTGTCTGAGTTTGAAATCTTTACATTAATAGCCCTACCCCGTGTTTTGTAAATGAGAAGACCAAACCCTCCACCTCACCCTCGTGGAAGCTCAAAGTCCCTGAATCATGGCCAGTGCTGGGACGTGGGTCGGACCTCCGTGCTGCTCGTGGAGATGGTGATTCTGCCTTGCTGAGACCTGACTTCCACACTAGAGGACAATGACCTCGAGGCCCCCAGCATCCACTCATAACTTAGAACACCTTAAACAATAAGCAATATCTGCTTTTGGTTCCAGGCTTGTCACCTACTCAGAAGCACTTACACACCAATTAATTCTACCCATTGAGCCTCTACAAACTCATCTACACACTGAGAATCACAACAGGGTCTGATCTATATGGTTATTTGAGGATTACAATAAATCATCTTAGTCTGGTACTGAGACATAGGAAGGGCTCTATAGTGAGAACGAGATACTATTAATGATTTTTTTCTGTATATTTTTCAAAATGGTCATTGTTGAGTTTCTGCCAATGCCAAACTTACTCGGAAAGCAATGTGGTAAGAGAGACACCTATTGGTTGAGTGGCTTTAAGCAAAGCTCTCAAAACTTGCTAAGCCTCAGTGTTTTTCATCTGTAAAATAGGGATAATAATAGCACTTACTCCCCAGAGTTGTCTGAAGTTTAAATGAGATAATGCATGTATAAAGCTTGCTTACCACAGTGCCCAGCTCCTAATAACCTCAGCTTTTGACTCCTCAAAGCAGGGTTACCACCTAGTGGTGTAAGACGGTAACTGCAGGCTCTACAGGGTATATGAGAAAAACAATGGCCAAAATATGGTCCTCATAGGTGGATAGCAAGGTCTGATTTGACAGTGCAAAGTGAATTCAGGAAGAGGTGGCTGGCCATTCAGTGAGCTTGGGAAATGTTCCCAGGTCCACTCCTGGACTAATCTTTGCCACTGCAGTGCACTCGCCATGACAACTCTAGCTTTTCATCTTGCATGGGGGGCAGAGGTCTCCTCTGAACGTTAACCAGCTGGATTCTGGATTTCCTTGGCCCCTGGTTTGGTTCATGGCTATTTAGTTTGCTGCATGACCACTGGCTTGCCAGTTTCTGGTCTCAGCAATCCAGTTACTGCACACTGCACGATTTGGCTTGGTACCATCATGGCTGGAGCCAGCTGCCCCCACTCCCCGCCCTGCCCCAGGTTGTGGGTAAGAGCTGCTCTTCCCTGCTTGGAAATGTGGCCAGCTAGAGGGGTGGCCTTTTTCCCTTCCATAAGAGCCCTGGAAACTGGTCCTTCGCTGCCCAGAAGAAACCCAAACCACACAGGGTGGCAGCAACTACTCACTACTATCAAGTGGACCCACTAATCAGTCTACAAGAGTGCCCTGTGTTAGCCTCTAAAAATATAGCTTAAGGTTCCTTCTCTCTGCCACTGTCCTCACCTAGCTCTCAATCCTCCAGGCAGGATCCAGGATCAAGAGCAAAGTATTCCTTCCTCAAGGAGGGATTAGCTGAGTTTAAGGATTTCATGTTTCCCACCAACTCACCAATGGGCAAGGAAAGGCAATGCCAGGTGAATGCAGCCTCTTTCCACACTTTCTCTTTCCCTCGGATTCTTTACTTCGACAGACAGAAGAGACTGGCCTGATGAGAGGGAGTCGTTCAAGCAGACAGAAACTAAAGGTTTATTTCTGTTTTCTTTCAACAAATATTTAACAGACACTTACTAGGTGCCTGGCACTGCTCTAGGTGCTGGAGATACAGCTGAGGACAAAACAAACACGCATGCTCTCCTGGACCTGAATTCCAAAGCAGAGGTGGACGACAAATAAAATAGATAAATTAAACACATAGTGTGTTGGTGATAAATGCTAAGGAAAGAGAAATCAGGGAAATGAGAAGGTGACATAAGAACAAAGACTGGAAGTGGGGAGGGACTGAACTGTGTGAACATCTGGGAGAGGAACATCTCAGGTGGAGAGAAGGGCAAGTGCAAAGCCCTAAAATGGGCTGTCATGTCCCAGGAGTTACAAGGAAGCCAGTGTGGCTGGGATGGGTGACCGAGGGGAGAAGAGTCAGAGATGAGGTCAGAGAGGCACCAGGTGGGGGAGGCGCCTGGGCGGCTCAGTCAGTTGAGTGGCTGACTCTTGATTTAGGCTCAGGTCATAATCTCTGGGTCCTGGGATCAAATCCTATGTCAGGCTCCATGCTTGGGTAGGGAGTCCACTTGAGGATTTCTCTCCCTCTGCCCCTCCCTCTGCTCTCTCTCTCTCAAATAAATAAATACATCTTTTTTTTAAAAACGGAGTTACCAGGTGGCCTGGAAGGTGAGAAGCCATTGGGGAGCAGAGGAGTGACAAGATATAAATTATGTTCGATGGGGTCAGTCTGGCTGCCATATGGAGAATGGACTGAAGGGGTCAAGAATGATGAGGGACAGGTGCAGAAGCAAAGTATCCATTTAGGAAGCAAAAGATTATGGTGGCTTAAACCAGGGCAGTTGCAGTGGAGAAGGTTACAAGTGGTGAGAATCTGAAAATTACTCTGGCAACAAGCCTTAGAGAGGAGTCAACACATCTCATGTAGAGCACGGGCAATTAGTTCTATAATCACTGTGTCCTACCCAGCTCACCTGACAGAGTGTTAGCTCTCTGCCATTGGGAACCAGACCTGTCTTTTGAGTTCTGTGTCTGGCTATCCAGGACAGTGACTGACACTAAGTGGACATTCTGATAGATGGATGCATGGATGGATGGATGGACGAGTGGACGGATGGATGGATGAGTGGATGGATGGGTGGATGGACAGATGGATGAGTGGATGGATGGGTGGATGAGTGGAAGGATGGATGGATGAGTGGATGGATGGATGGATGGATGGATGAGTGGATGGATGGATGGATGGATGGATGGACGGATGGATGGATGAATGGATGCATGGATGGATGATGGGGTAGAAAATTCCATTTTCCCAACTTTCCCTTTTTCAAACTATAGAGTTATGATTGGTCATATGATTAGAATCATTCATGGAGCTGACCACCCAGTTAAGGATATTCCAGATATGGCCCCAACCACCAAAAAAAAAAAAAAAAAAGAAGAAGTTGTAAATACAGCTGAAGCCCTGAGGAACCTCATCAGATGCCTGGGGGAAGCCAGAGCTAGACACTATAGTTTTCCCAATTGATATGAAAGACATCCTAAAACTGAGCTTTGGACATCAGGGGATTTTCAGTGTAAAACATCTGCTGACTTAAGGGTGGTCTGTGGTTCTTTTCGTAAGCACTTTTAATATAATCTTGCATAAACAGGACTCTAGAAACCATGCCTGCCCAATCTAGATAATCCTGCAGGGACCACTGTATGGGTGATACTGAAGGAAGGTTGCACTTTATGTGGATGTCAGGTCCAAATAATTATCCAAGGACACCCCTCCTTTTCCACTGCACCTGGAAGAAACACTTTTCTTGTTAAACATCCAGCCTCTCAGGGGAACCCGGCCTGCCCAAACTGCTCTCCCAGCTGTACCTCACCTGTAGCCACGGCGAGACTGGAGACAGAAAGTTTATCGAAAATAAAACCCACTTTGACTACCTCAGCAGGTAATGTCTCACTAATGGTTAGTCATGCAACTCCCAGTCTGGATTCAGTCTGGCCACAAAAGCCTCTTCTCTTCCACACAGTTATTAGCAACCCTGGAATCAATAGATAGCTCATGCCAGCCTCAAGAAATGCACAAATCGTCATAGCCACAGACCCAGTTAAGCTACTGTGGTGATGCCACAGGCTCCCCAGGGGGAAAACAGTCCTGAGGACAACTGTACAGCAGGTAAGTACATATGCCTGTATGTGTTTTCAATCTCTCTACCTCTCTTTCTGTCTCTCTTTCTCTCCCTTTCTGTCTCTGTTTCTCTGTTTCTCTCTCTCTCTCTCTCTCTCTCTCTCACACACACACACACACACACATACATTCTGGATTTTTTTTTTTTTCCTTTAAAAATAGCATCGGTGGGGCATCTGGGTGGCTCAGTGGGTTAAAGCCTCTGCTTTCGGCTCAGGTCGTGATCCCGGGGTCCTGGGATCAGCCCCACATCGGGCTCTCTGCTCTGCGCAGACCCTGCTTCCTCCTCTCTCTCCCTGCCTGTCTCTCTTGCCTACTTGTAATCTCTGTCTGTCAAATAAATAAATAAAGTTTAAAAAAATAGCATTGGTGTGGCGCCTGGGTGGCTCAGTTGGTTAAGCATCTGCCTTCGGCTCAGGTCACAATTCCAAGGTGCTGGGGTCCAGTTCCACATTGAGCCCCACATCGGACTCCCTGCTCAGTGGCGAGCCTGCTTCTCCCTCTGCCTGCTACTCCCCCTGCTTGTGCACTCACTCTCTCTCTATGTCAAATAAATAAATAAAGCTTTTTAAAAAAAGATAAGATTGGTAAACATGTACAATTATAATGACATCTGAGACAGCCAAGGAGAGAAAAAAAATGTCTGTACAAGGAAGAAACAAAAGATCCACATTCCGGACAAAGTTCAAGGGAGTATCTTAAGTTATCATTAAGATGCAGCAATAGGAGACAAGATGGCGGGAACTAGGAGGATGCTCTGGTTCAACCTGTCCCCTAAAGTGAGCTGATTACCTACCAAGGAACTCCGATCACTCATGAAATCAGCCTGAGATCAAAATTCTACTCATCAGGATCTCTACGGGGGCAGAAGACGCCAGTGGGATGTCAGGATCTCTACGGGGGCAGAAGACGCCAGTGGGCAAGTAAAGCCAAGCGGGAACACCGGACTGGTATCGGAAGATAAACAAAAGGGGGAGGGAGCCACCAGAGGAGACGCATTGGGAAGTAATACCCCAATACGAGAGTCCCCTAAGACTGGGGACCAGCATTAACTTGAAGACCGATAAAAAGCACTCAAAAAGAGAAAAGATCATAGGGTGAAATTGTGGGAATTGGAACTGTT